>JAATHB010000630.1:0-38369 GCA_014822075.1 Fusarium buharicum | reverse complement strand
ATGCGGCACTGAGGAGTGTGACGCTGCCGAGAAGAGGAATTGGGCCGCCGGGTGGTGGGAATTCCGTTGTTGGTGGTGGTGGTGAAAGATTTTGGAAGGTTGAAAGTGTAGCTGTTGTAGCGCCGGAGAATTCCCGGCTAGACCCTCAGTGAGCTGAATAGCACTGAGATGGCATGGCACTATAAGAATCAATGAATTATTGTGTAGGTTATTTAAATAACAGTTATCTTATCATAGCCCGTGTTAACTGATCATGTTGTTCTATGTTGATTGCTACGTAAGCTCTAGTTATCATGACTCTCAAACACCTGGTCCTCTCCCTCCAATACCACTTCCCATCTGATTCACACTCGTCCCCTTGATCTTATGATCTCCAGGCTGAGCAGCAGACTCGTAGATGATATTCGCAGGTGCACGACCAAGCTGCGTCCACTCGCCCTTGAAACCAAGGTACGAAATGCGTGTCACGTCCTCGTCGCCATCGCCAAAATTGTCGGCAAAGAAGAGCACCAGCTGCTGCACTTTGCCAAATAGTGCTCGCTTGACAGGAATCTCCTGCAGGTCGCTCGTCTGAGAGAGCTCGAGAGTCTGTACGGGGTCTGACTCTTCGGCGGCGGCAAAGTCGAGGTCGTCGCGGTTGATGAAGAGGTGTAGCGTTTTTGGTGCTGAGGGGGAGGGGGATGTGCGGATGAGGATGGAGTGGAGCTTGATTTGGGCTGTGAATCTGTCTTAAAGTTAGATTGAGTTCATATGTATTCAACAACAAGGGGGCTACTTACGGCACAGTCATGAGAAGCTGCTCATCAACATCGCTCGCCAGCTCGGGTTCAACGTCAAGTCTCTCTTGCCACGTCTTCTTGACGATCTTCTGTCCGACATCTCGCTGGGCCTCATTCAGAGTCACAATGTGATCAAATTTGATTTGACTGTAGAGCGAGAACTGCACAGCCGGAGTGATGTCGTCTGAGTGGTCGTGCTCATGGTGGTCGTGGCCGTGGCCAGCATGTTCATCATGGCAATGCGACATGATTTTGTGACCCAGTTCTGATGTTAATAGCTGAATGGGTGTTCTTTTGACGACTATAGAGGGTTTCTCTGTGCTTTGGTCTAGGTTTCGTGATGAGTGTTGAGTTGATGTTGGTTGTAAGTCAACTGAACCCAATAGCGATTGAGATGACGTTTTAGCACCATGCCCACTTGAGATACAGCAGTACTTTATACACCACCAGGTAAGTACGTGACACAGTAACATGAACTTGACTTTCATACAATCATGACGCTCCAAATTACATGATTTCACTGAAAACAACCGGAACCATAACAATCATATACTTCAATAACAACAATAACCTGAAATCAGTAACCAAATTCCAGTATGTATGTAGCATCGCTTCGCTTGACACGCTTCATCTAAATCCACTCTTCCTCTTGGTTTTCTTAGCCTTCTTCCTGTCTCCAAATATGCCTGATAAAGGCTGACTCATAGCAATAGAAGGCCCAAAGAACCCTTGGCTCTGTGACGACCCGGGTACTCCTTGCTGGCTTGACATGATCTGCGCAGGTGCGGGTGCTGCTGGCAATGGTGGCAGCTCATCGTGCTCTTCTCTCTGTGAATGAATTTGTGATGACTGCAGTCTTGCTCCAGCGACTGGATGGCCACCTGTAAACGGTGCTGACTTGCGTGCTGGCTTGTATTTGTCTGCTTGGGCCTTGCGCTTGTTCTCAATCCTCTGCAGTCGCAATCTCGCATCATCAAACTTCCTATCGCTGGCAATAGCAACGCTAGAAATGTAGTCTTCCGTGCCGACACCGCGTTCGGTTGGCCAGTGTGACAGCACACTTGATTGTTGAGCCGATTCCATTTTGTCCAAACGTAATGAGGGTGCAAGGAGCTGTAGTCGTGTGATCGCTGCATCGCTGGCGCTGTTCGACGTCGTGCTAATAGGCGACGAAGGGATTCCGACTTGTGACGACTGCGACGACTTGATGCGTATTGCACTTGACTGAGTAGGTTGTGATCCCTCGTCTCCCTCCTGGCTCGCCGGCCCTAAAAGAGGTGTGTCCTGTACCATAACGCCAGCAGTAGCCAGAAACATGTCTTTGGCCAAGTCTGCGATCCATCCTCTTCTCACCTCTTCCTCTCCTTCAGGCAGTCTTCCTTCTAAAGGATCAAGCCAGAGATCCACGTATGTTTGATTGAGATGTGACAGACTGACGAGCGATCGTATCCACTCTTGCGAGGTCTGTCTTCCTAGTTGCGTGACAACTGTTTGGCCATCATCACCTAAGAATAAGTCTAGCATATCTGGCTGTGCCGCATTATCGCCACTTCCTAAATCCAACGAACCAAGTTCATCGCCTATCTCCTTCCTACATGCTTGATTAGCATCAAGAAGAATCATGAATCGTGACATAGACATACCAAGTCTTAAGAGGAAGTCTCCCTTCAGCCACGCCCTCTGTAATTTTCTCTTGAATAGCCAAGAGCATCGTGGATGATATATCATGAGAACTGTCTGAGACATCCATAAGAGCTCGTTGAAGAGATTGGCAAATTGTGTTCAACTTCAAACGGATTGGCCCGAAAACCTCTGATGCCCTGTTGCTGTTGATACTCATGTCATTGGTCCGATGGGGAGGCTGCACAACCTCGTTAATATTGCCCTCAGCCATGCCATCAGGAAGAACAAAGGCGTCTCCTATGTGTCGGAGAAACTGTTTGCGTTTCTTTCTCCAGCGTTGTGCTTGATCAGATCTAGATCGACCAACACGCCCAGTGGGTAACATGATCTGCATATCACGGTCCTTAACTGAAACGCATATGCAGTATTGCACGCCTAGGTCTTTACTCATAATGCTTCCCTGGTAGAACTGAACTCCTTCGCGGTAATACTTGGCACCCAATCCAGAGGCGGACTCGTTTTCTTGCGTGAGCTCAACCGGATGAATCTCGAGCGATTGAATATCAATCTTGGCAGCACTACTACCGTGTGGAAGAGTCAGGACATCACGGTGCCAGTAAGGAATTCCGCTTTCCTTTGAACACCCAAACCAGTATGTTTGGACTTGTCTATGGGTTGGAGAAAAGACGAACACCATGACAACCTTTTGTCCATCCCTTGAACTAAGGGAAGCTGTCATCCGCAGCCCTTCTCTGTCCAGCAAACGAGGGCAAGAAATCAGGACAGCAGGCTCTGGCGAAGCGTCCTCTTCTTTGCTTCTAGCAAATAAATCAATCCAGTAGAGATTCCGCATAGTCAAGACAAAGACGTGATTTTGGTTGGCTGGGCTGATTCTGATATCGAGAATTGCATCAGGTTTGGACTTGGGTCGCACCAAGAGCGATAACTGGGGCAAAGAGAGATGTGTTGTAAGATCAATGACTTCATACTTTTCTCTGTTCCAAATCAACAAATGACTTGACCGCTTTGCCAACCCATCGGGCTCATCATTGCTCTGTGTTTGATCTTCCCAGAAGCTATCCACTTCAGCAGTACCAACAAACAAGACACCGTGTTTCTGGGCTGAATGCTCTGTTGTTGAAGGAAGTTCGTTTAATAGCCCGTCTGAAATGTGCCCGCATTTCTGCAACGACAGCCGCGTCTTCTGCTTATTCCCTAGAACGTCCCATATGGACCAGTATCCGCACTCATCGACGATGGCGATTTGGGGCTGCTGACCCTTTGAATTCGGGTTGAAGGTGACGTCTACCTGTGCGTTCCCGCCAGTCTGCTTATGCGAAAGACTCACAATGGGGTTTGGGTCGATTCGTGACAGCCTTGGTGGCTGAAATTCGAAATCGGAAGTAGATGACTGGGCTACCGGGACTTTGTGGTATTCTGGACGAAGGATTGTAGTTGACGTCTGCTTTTGAACAATGAGCCAACGCACAGCATCGTAGCGCGAAAGGCTAGTTGCGAACTTGACTTGCGAGATTGGTAGGCCATCGCTGGCCCAAATGGCCTCCTCATCTGGATCATCAGGGTCGATGACAGAAGGCTGCAGAGTCGTGTGCTTGTCATCTCCCCATTGCCATTTCGATTGATCAATTCGTGCCAGTCTAAGCAGTTCTCCAGACTCCCCTGTCGCGGCCGCAAGCATTGGAGATCCCGCGATTCTCCACTGGTCAGACATGTTGGTCATTTGGCCGATAGAGAGTAATGGTCGGTCGCTAACCTCACCCTCAATCTTTGAGTAGCGATTCATGTTCTCCTCTAAAAGCTCAGAGAGAGCTGAGTTGCCCATGAAGGCCTCGGGGTGAGCCTGAAGCAGCCATCGTTTCTGAATCCTGCGTTCCTGCCAAAGGTTGGAAGAGATTTCCGGAGAAGGAGACTTTGAAGGCGGATAAAGTTCCGCTGAAGAGCCAACGACTTTGAAGTGTGGTGCTAGAGAGTAGTTGTTAATATCTTGATGCGCGCAAGATGGTATTCCCCAAAACTCACCTTCAGCTGTTACGCGACTGGTGTGAAGAGTGCCAATTTGCGTTGTCGCATTCTTACGAGGCAAATAAGTAAGAATTCCTACGTGACCATGTATCAGGTCCGTAAGTCGCCTGGTCTCAGCCATTTGGCCCGAGTATTGATCTCCAATGTGTTGAAATGTTGGTCGATTTTCCTTTCTTCATCGCGAGATGGGCTGGTGCAGGCGCAAGAGAGTCTCGAGCGGGAGTATATGGTATTTGAAGTATCAAACTGACATCCTAAGCGGTCTGTATACCTGCGACAAGGATACTAAATATGCAGGCAAGAAGGCATCTATAAAAGAGCGGTATGATGAGTAAAGTTGATCCTAGAGAAATGAGAGCTGCGCTGCGCGATGCGACGTGAAGTAAAGGTTTCGTTTCGACGACCCCACGTGGCGGTGCAGCCGGTAGCGCCACAGCCTTCAGTCGACCGAGCAACGCAATTTCGCAGTGTAAATACATGCATGCATTATCATGCCCAATTCGCATTACCCACTCACAACTCACATCATAAGACAGTAAACTTCACGCCCAGAAACCCACTGACCAAAATCCTACAATACCTACCTGCTACATACACTGCGTCGCAATGGCTACCGACTTTCGGTCCTCGTTATCAGCGAGCTTTCGCCAGAGCATGCCGCCCGCTGGCCCCTCAGTCGCAAATCAGCTGCCCAACATCAACTTTGGCTTCGATGATCTGCGCGACCGCATGGCAAAGTTCACCGCCCGATTCGATGCATTCATTGAGGAAGGCCGCAAGCGCGTACTCGAAGAACGCAACCAGTTTCGCATGAACGTCGCCGAACTTCAAGGTACCTGATGCCAAACGTCGACTCCAGGTGATTACCTGCTAACCATTACATCAGAGGACCAACGCATGAAGAAACGAGATATCGAAATCATTCAAGTCAAGACGTCGACGCATCAACAAACAATCGAAAAGGAAGAGGCGGAAACGCGCGAGATGGAGAGCGCTATCAACTCCCTCGCAGCCCAGCGCGACAACCACCTCTCCACGCGCGACAGCCTCAAGGCCGAAATCGCACAAACCCAGGCCGAAATCGAAGCTCGTCTCGCCGCCCAGCGCGAATACGCCCAACAGCAGCAAGCCCAATCGCGCTTCAACGTTCCCGAGCTGGATTTCTGGATCACCAACCTCTGTCTTAAGATCGAGGGCGCAGGCCACGACGACAGGCTCAAGTTTGTGTACACGCACATTGACGAGAAGGACTGGGAGCGTGAGGCGTGGTTCGAGCTGGTGACGAGCTCGCGCGACTATGATGTGAAGCATTGCCGGCCCAAAATTGAGAGAGAGAAGGTGGAGAAAGTGTTGGATAAGTTGAATGAGTCGAGGGAGTTGGTGGTTCTCCTCAAGGGGATGAGGGAGTTATTTGTGGAAGCTATGAAGACTTGAGGGGCTTGTGAATATTTATGCTGTGATGACGTTTATGTGCGAAAATGCTACTTGTAATAACGATGATATTATCTATATAATGTTTGGTTTTCTTACACCCTAGGTGGAGAAGGGAAACTATCTCTAGATCTCGAGCTTCTCATTGCTATGTGCTTGTATATCCATAGTGAAACATTCGCTGAGCTAACACAGAACACTTCAGAAGTAAAAAAAGTAAAAAGAAAGGGACTCAATTAACTCCTAGCAATGTCAGAATCACTAACTGTTATTATTATAATTCTGTTATAAAAGTCATGATATGCCGTTATCCAAAGCCCAACCACGTCCGTCCGTGTCTCCCCGCCATGATCAACCTCCACCTCCACTTCCCTCTGCACTCTTTCATATCCAAAACCTATCAACCGCCATCATGCCCGAGCCAGATAAACACGCTGCCGCGCAACAAGCCGTCGATATTCTTCATGAGATATCTACTATTCTCGTATGTTTCTCTCCCTAGGACTAGGCGCGTATAAATAACCGTGTGGCCGACAGAACTGTCATCTTGATCGCCGCACCTTATCCATCTGCATCTCTATGATCGAGCGCGGAGTTAACCCGGAGGCACTGGCAGTATGTTAGCCCTATCGTTTAGAGACAGAATTTATACGCTAATGAGTGTTTTGTAAACGAATAGCAAGTCGTCAAGGAGCTTAGACAAGAGGCACAGCAGGTGGAACAGCCTGGTGCCGCAAGACGACGTTAAGATTGGAATAACAAACCACGTTATGAAATTTTACCGTGGCTTACTTTGAGAATTATGGATTTATTATTTCGGCTGGCGTTGATAGAGAACTGCATTTCACGTAAAGAAGCACACCGACGGTTTCAGGCATGAATAGATATTTTGATTCACTCATGTTAGGTATCCAAAATCATACCATTCATACCTGTTGGATCCCATTCAAGTAGACGACTACTTGCTACGACTAAGCACCCGATATGCAAACCCAGTCGTCTCCCATCGTAAACACATAGCCAAGAGCTTCCAACTGGTATCCCCCATTCAAGACAACGCAAACCCCCAAACGCCTTGCAGAAAGAACTCAACCCAAGCCAGCCCAGCCCGATTATATTTTGGGGTAATACTTTAACAGCATTATCTTGCTGTTGTAGACAAACGCACTCATCTGTGTCCAATAAGCACAATTTCGTTTTCGTCTTCATCATCGTCTTCCTCCTCTTCTTCAGCATCAGATAACGCATCGCTGAGTTCATCCAGCTCAGATTCATCATCGTTGCTTGATGCATTGTCACCACCGTTTCGACTCCTCCATAGTCCCAAGATGTCATCCTCCGATTCTTCATCTGGAGGCAGATAGGCCATGATGGAGTCCACTCCCATGACAGGTGATACTGACCGCGCAACTCTGTCAGGTGGGCGATACTGTGCCTCAACACCATGGGATGAGTGCCTGCGTCTGTTCCCCACTGCAATTGCCCCCCGACTTCCACTCATGGAACCAGAGATATCTCGGCTAGTTTCCAATCGGTCTGTCGCGGGCTGTGCTTCGTCATTCGCAGATGGTTGTGCTGACGAGCGTTCACCCCCAATGATGTTTAGCTCCACGGTGTTATATGACCGGCAAATGGAACATTTCAAACCCAGCCAGTGATATCGAACTGTGCTTTTACCGGAACAATCGTTACACAGTATGACGGCAGTAGTATCGCGGAACTCTGGAGGCATAGGTTGTGTCTGAATGGCCACATCCAGATTCCGGAACTGGCTCTCCATATTCGCAAGACTCTTGTTGCATATCGGGCATTTGTAAGATACTTTCATGTGCTGTTCGTAGCATCTTTTGTGAATGCTGTGGCCACAAGTCATAAAGACCACAGGTCGCGGAGATGTAAAGAGATACTCGCCACAGATGGGACAATCGCATTCTGTTGACCTCTCGATACACTTGTGTGAACCCTCAATCGATGTGGAAATACATGCACGGCAGGTCTGCGACGGTTAGCGACCAATGTCATACGTGGGTCACAACAGTCTTACCTTGCAATGAAAGAAGTCCTTGCCGAGGCCCCGGCCTCGACGACAAATGCCGCAGTCGTTACAATGATATATGGGTTTGCTCTGGCGGTTCTCCCATAGGTGACAAATATTACAGTAATAGTGGGCAGATATCTCGCCGCAGTTGATACACATATCTGAGGCCTTTTGCGGTGTTGCACAAATCATACAAAGCATATTCCTGGTTTCGGTACGGATGAGATTGTGGTCCTCATTCGCATCGTGGCAGAAACGGCACGTGTACCATTTTTTACAAGTGAAGCACTGAAGCTTGACGTTTCGTTCATAGTGTTGACATCCAAGAGGTTGTTCCGTTTCTGGTACGACCTCATAATGTTCCACGGGCGTTTCACTTCCATGTCGCTTTGGTGGCTTCACAGGGACGTATGTGGGTGTCCTATCCTCGTCGCTCAAGATGAAAGTCTCCTCCTCGGGTTGGTTCTGCCAAAATTTCAATGGCCTAGACGCTGGCGATGACGGAGATTGTGAGAGGGGTTGTTCCAGCCCGTCGCCATTTTCCAATATCTTCTTTACAATCGGTACGGTCCTGGAAGATTTATATCCTTCCAACAGAGCATCGTGAATCAGCCGCGCCTTTTCAGATTGGGGGATGTCCCTGGCATTGATTGTATGTATGCGAGATCGCAACTCGCGCATGCCATCATCTTCCGGAATTCGGCGAGAGCTTAGGGGGCTCAAGGCAATTCCGATATGATCGCGGGGAGGAGAGTCTTGGGACATGATTGGTACTGGTTCGCCTTCTTCAACTCTTGTTTCTAAGGTCGAGACGCTGAGGGGTCGTGTGAGGGGAGATTCGATGATCGGCACAGATGCCGGCCTAGGGACCGGGACAAGTACGGGCTCGGGCGCAGAGACGGGGCTTTCGACGTGATCAGAATCGCTCACTGCGTCGACATGCTGAGTTGAGTCGCCTCCATCGCCAGTGAAGGTAGATCGAGAGATTTCGGAAAATCGACGAGCTTGACGCAGGACGGGATTGATGAGGAACTCGGAGACGAGGGAAGACATTAGGTAGGCCTAAGGTTAGAAATGAGGCACACAAGGGCCTAAATAAGCGGCGATGCAAGTCCAGTTCCTTTGGAGCGGGGAGAAGCTGGATTTGCTTGCGCCGAAAAGGAGGGTAGGAGGTGATCAAAGAAAGGTAATATCAGAGTTAAGGTCTGGACGCCTCAAGACAAGGGAATGACGAGAGACTGAAGAAGCCAGCGTCTTTACGGCGTCTCTAGGTCTAGTAGGTTGAAGTGGATGACATAAGGCGATTTGGATGCGAGTGACATGCAGTGGAGTTTTCCGAACAGCGAACAACGGAGCCAATGGATCCATCCTTGAAGCGGAGAAGGAAGCCGTTTTGTTTTAGCATGTGACTGTGGTTCACCAAAGGCCTCCAAGTTGCGTGCATTTGTTCAGCCAAGTTGAGACAAGTTTGTGCTCTTTTATGAAATTATAGACGATGTCTGACGATCAATTTGTGATCTGTCTACTGTTTGCAGGTACCTATTCCAGCACCAACCTTTCTATCAGTGGTAGACTCCGATGGCGGCAACGGATCGAACCGTCTTGACATGGACATCCTGGATCGATCAGACGAGGATCCGGCTATACGGTACGAGTAAGAGCAAGAGAAGAATAAACGCTACACCAGGGATTATTAGCAGAATTAGCGGTCAAAGTTTAATCTCTTTGACTGCCATCTGTTTCGCGTCGTGTATAACCAGCTGAGAACTCCATCTCAAATGTCCCAGTTTTCGAATTATCCAGTTGTAGATCTTGGCTGGCTCTGGAACAACTGCCCGGCATTTCAGATTCATTCCTTTCCAGCAAATGCCGAGCTCGGCGGACCGTGGGTCTTTCAACGAACGCATACTTAAAGAGAGAATGCTATTACACAATAATACCGGACAATGTCTCATAGAAAGGCTGCATTCAAATAGTTTCACAGTGGATGTAGATGTTAACACCAATAGAAAAAGGATAACAACTGAAGACGAATTCAATAACATCGGCTCAACTAATACGGACACATTCACGCATGCACAATGGAGTTAGTGTTGATGCTCCAGGATTCCCTACGTTCTCAACTTCTATAAGCTAGACTGATGTGTAACAATCAATCGACGGACAAGAGTCCAAAGCATACAAACAGAAAGAAACTTGAATCAATTGTCCAGACTGTTGGAGAGCAAAAGATATGATCACGCTGGGGATCGAACCCAGAATCTTCTGATTCGTAGTCAGACGCCTTGCCATTGGGCCACGCGACCTTGCTTGTTGCATATTCCTTTTGCTCGGCGTTGGCTACATGTCGCTTGCCCATCCATTCCAGACGACAGCTAGCGCCACTTCCCTTCTCAGGCCACCCTTGCTGCTGATTTGCCCCTAAAACATCCGCTGCAACGCCGCTATCGAAAACGGAACATGGGAGCTGGACGGCTGGGCGCTGGGCTAGGCTGAAGTGGGGTGCTATCGACTGGGCTGACTGGCCAGGAGCTCGTTCCAGGGGGAGTTTGTTCGGGAGCAGCTGTTTAGTGTGTCGACCTGGACTGTAGAGCATATGTGGCATTTCAGGGGACGTCCAGTCGCATTATTCTTAGAACAACCACAACGCCAGTGTCTTTGGCCTCGAGATACTCTTTTTTCTTTATTCCTTTTTCCCCTGCTTCTTCTTTTTCTTTGACCTGTGTCATATTCCAATTCACGGGCTTTGCCAATCGGGCATCTTGCATTGTCAACGGCTCCTTCGTTGAAGCTCTATTCATTCTCCCTTCCATTGAGTCTTGACAGCTCGTCCAGTCTTTTTTTTTTTTTCTTTCCCTCGACCTCAGCCGATCTCACCCTTTTGGCTTCACACATCTCGTCTACAAACCACGACCTCAACCTCGAGCCGAGAAAACCATACGGTCGAATAAACCATGGCCGCCGACAAGGCTGCCGTCGCCTCAGGCGCTGACCTAGGCGATGGTCTTAGACAGCGTCCCGTTGCTGCACAGACTGGCCTCAAGCCTCCGACTCCTCAGCCCGAGGACAACAAGAAGTTGGCCAAGAAGGTGCCCTACCTTTCTGATCAAGTATTGAGATTGACAAGTACTGATTGCTTCTACAGGAGTCTTCGTTCCTTCAAGTCCTCGATGAGTGGGAATTTATCATTGCCCCTCTGATCTTTACTCTCCTGGCTATCTTCACTCGACTATACAAGATTGGTATCAGCAACATTGTAACATGGGATGAAGCTCAGTACGTGGACTTGTCCTCAATCATCTACAGATACTGGACTAACCTTTCTGCAGCTTTGGCAAGTTCGGAAGTTACTATATCAAGCATGAGTACTACTTCGATGTTCACCCTCCCCTCGGCAAGATGCTCGTCGGTCTCTCTGGAGTCCTGGCTGGCTACAACGGATCCTTCGAGTTCAAGTCTGGCGAAAAATATCCCGAAGAAGTCAACTACACCATCATGCGTATCTTCAATGCCGCCTTCGGTATTGTCTGCATTCCTCTGGCTTACTATACCGCTCGAGAGCTCAAGCTTCGACGCCCTGCTGTCTGGCTCGTGACTCTGATGGTCCTCTGCGAGAACTCTTACACTACCATCAGCCGCTTCATTCTGCTCGATTCCATGCTGCTGTGTGGTACTGTGGCCACCGTCTTCTGTTGGGCCAAGTTTCACAACCAGCGCAACAACAGCTTCGAGCCTGAGTGGTTCTTCTGGCTGTTCATGACAGGTCTCAGCATTGGCTGTGTATGCAGTGTCAAGCTCGTCGGTCTTTTTGTTACTGCTCTCGTCGGTCTTTACACTGTCGAGGACCTCTGGCGCAAGTTTGGCGACACCAAGATGCCTGTTGTGAGTAAGATCAAGCCTGAAGTTTTGCAAATAGCTAATATGTCTATAGACTACTTTTGGTGCCCACGTTGTCACCCGTGTTGTCGGCCTTATCGTCATTCCCTTCCTCATCTACCTTCTCTCTTTCGCCCTGCACTTTGCCATTCTCGATCGCACTGGCCCTGGTGACGCTCAGATGAGCTCGCTCTTCCAGGCCAACCTCAAGGGTACTCAGGTCGGAAAGGACAGCCCCCTCGAGATTGCTATTGGTTCCCGCGCAACTATCAAGAACATGGGTTATGGCGGTGGTCTTCTTCACTCTCACGTCCAGACCTACCCTGAGGGCTCCAAGCAGCAGCAGGTTACTTGCTACCACCACAAGGATACCAACAACGACTGGTTCTTTTACCCCAACCGCCGCGAGGAGGACTACAACCCCGAGGGCGATCTCCGATTCATTGGTGACAACTCCGTCATTCGACTTATCCACGCTCAGACCGGCCGAAACCTGCACTCTCACGACATCGCTGCCCCTATTACCCGAGGTCACAAGGAAGTTTCCAGCTACGGTAACCTGACTGTCGGTGACGACAAGGATCACTGGAAGGTTGAGGTTATCCGCGACTCTGCTTCCCGTGACCGCAGCAGGATCAGGACTCTTACCACTGCTTTCCGTCTTAAGCATGAGGTTCTTGGCTGCTACCTCCGAGCCGGTAATGTGAACCTGCCTCAGTGGGGTTTCAAGCAGATTGAAGTTACTTGCACCAAGGAGAACAACCCTCGTGATACCTACACTCACTGGAATGTCGAGGCTCATTGGAACGATAAGCGTAAGTTTTCCTCGGCTTGACTCGTTTTCAGAATGCTAATACCATCTAGTCCCTCCTGCTGAGGCAGGCGTTTACAAGTCTCCCTTCTTCCATGACTTTGTTCACTTGAACGTGGCCATGATGACCTCCAACAACGCTCTGGTTCCCGACCCCGACAAGCAGGATGATCTTGCTTCCAAATGGTGGCAGTGGCCTATTCTTCACGTCGGTCTTCGCATGTGCGGCTGGGGTGATGACATTGTCAAGTACTTCCTCCTCGGCAACCCTCTCGTCTACTGGGGTTCTACTCTATCCCTTGGTGTCGCTGGCCTTGTTGTTGTTTGGTACGTTCTTCGGTGGCAGCGAGGCTTCAACGACCTCAACGAGAGCGAGATCGACCACATCCACTACTCGGCTTTGTACCCCCTGGCCGGCTGGTTCCTCCACTATCTTCCTTTTGTTATTATGGCTCGTGTTACTTATGTGCACCACTACTACCCTGCTCTGTACTTTGCCATTCTCACCTTTGGCTTCCTTGTTGATTGGTTCACACGCAACCGCAACAACACTCTCAAAAGCGTTGTTTATGGCATCCTGTACACTGTCATTATCGGCCTCTACATCTACTTCATCCCTATCTGCTGGGGCATGACCGGTTCCCACAGACAGTACAAGTACATGAAGTGGTTCGATAACTGGCGAGTCACTGAATAAGGGGTTGTGAAATTCCTATTGAATTGAGCGACCACCTTTCTCGATTACACATTGTAATCTAAACGGGCTGTCCCATGCAGCGCCATGCAGACGTGTTTGTATTATTCAGCTTTAGGGAATGTACTGCGAGGATATAGAAAAGGGAATCTCAAGGAGAGATGGTTCGCATGAGTTGGTTGGGAAAGCGAGGCACAGGCAAAAGAAGAGACGAAACAGAGTCAGCAGAAGCCAAACAGTTATGGGTTGGACTTGGCGTCAGTAATGCAATATGAGTCTGTCATTTTCTTAGTTGGGTCTTAATAAAGGCGGCCTGGCGAGGCCGACAATGTATTATGCATTATTGTGTACAATCCCTTATGAGCTTCAATTCCTACATTTGTTGGATGATGACGACGTTGCTGGCTGACTGGGTATCATGATGCGTCGTGTCTGTTGATCATTGTGTTTTTCCTCCTCTTTGCTTTATTCTTTAACAGCAGCCGCCTCCTGTTGACTTATTCGCATCGCCCGATAGCTTGACTTGGCGATTTCCTCCAGCTCCTGCACCCTTGACACCCGATCTTCTATCGTTGAGATCATACTTGCCCGCCTGAATGTTGTTGTATATCCTCTCTGCGACACGCATAAAAGCCTTTTCAACATTCTCGCCACTCTTTGCACTTGTCTCGACGTATTCCATGACCCCGTTGCGCTTAGCCCACTCCTCGGCCTCCTCGCGTGTGACCTCGCGCTTGTTGTCGTCCTGCTGCGTCAAGTCGGCCTTGTTGCCGACTAGGATAACCACGATATCAGGCTCGGCGATCTGCCGTAGGTCGTTGAGCCAGTCGGTGACATGCTGAAAGGTCTGCTTGCGCGACAAGTCAAAGACGAGCAGGGCGCCGCTCGCGCCACGGAAATACGAGCGGGTGACGGACTTGTACGTTTCTTGGCCAGCCGTGTCCCAAAGGCTGAGCTTCATGTGCTTCTGAGGTGTGTTGGAGTCGTCGCGAGGAGGTTCGGGAAGACCGTCCGAAGTCTCTTGGCCCTTGTCTTCAGGATCTGCGGCGGATAATTTCGAGTGCGGAGGACCGACGGGGACGATACGAGAACCGAACTCAACGCCGATGGTGACGTCGTGATGAGGCGAAAATCGACCTTCGCAGAGGCGGATGGTCAAGCTGGACTTGCCGCATCCTGAGTCGCCGATGCAGACGAGTTTGGCGATGTAGTCCCAAGGTGTGGTCGACATGGGAAGAGAATTGGCTGTGAGGAATGGTTTCGTTGAAGGTGAGCTTGGGGATGGGGGGTTCTGTTAAGGAAGAGGAAGCACGTGCAAGCTGTCCTCTGTAGTAGTCAAAGGTGAAAAATCGAGGTCTACCAAGCACTGCAGGTGTTGTGTTTACTGAAGATATTTGGCGAATGTGACCAGGAGATGAGAATAAATAGTTTGTGAGTTGGCCAAGTTTTGAGGGCGGAACCTTGGATCGTTATCGGAGAAGATGATGGTGGTTCGAGGTGGGCTTAGGTTAGAGTAAGTAGCTGCTGCATATGGATGGATCGTGATGGATCACCAAGTGACAAGAATGAGTTTAATTTAAACGTAAAAACTAGGTAATCAAGCAGATTTTATTTCAAAAGAAGGTATTAATCCAGAAAAAGTAAAGTAAATGTTAGACTGCCTGCCTAGGTATGATAAGGTTGGAGGGAAGAGTGGTGAGGTCAGGTGTTGGGGAAGACAAGAATAAGACTGAGACGAACAAACGAGCGAACGAACGACTCGACGTCGTGTTTTTGAGGTGCTGAGCTGTCACGAGCCAGTGAGACCAGTACAAAAACTCCGTCTTTTTGTACGACACAATGGTCAAACCTCGACGAGAATAACTCCACAGCCAAGTCCAGCCCAAGAGCCATCTTTGATTCAGACGCCATCAGCGGAGAGTTGCACCCCCGTGCCTAGAGGCCGTCTCCGAATGAGGGATAGGAGGTTTCTAACGTTAGATCGGTGACGCAAGGGGATGAGGATTGAGAATCCCTCCCTAGGTATAGGTAGTTGTAGGACTCTGAGGCGTGTTTAGGTCAGTTGATAGATAGGTCTTGTCTACGGGTACTTTATTTACTGTAGCATGTTTGAGAGTCGAGTCGTTTGATCTAGGGTCCTTGTACAGTACCGTAGTCATCCGTTGTTGTGTTTGGTGAAAGAGATTCCGCGTGAGGACTCTACGCGACTTGAAATCTTCAAGTGTCACAAGACCAGAGAGTCAGTATTTGGTCAGGTACGAGTCAAAGAGTTGAATCGTCATAATAGTGCACATAGGTAAGGTAGGTAGGTACTATCTATGAAAAGATACATTGAATTACTCGCTTACAGAGACATTCAGACTTCAAGTCGTAATAACATATCATCAATAATAAGTCTCAACAATAAACCGTAGAGACAATCATATTTGGCCGATTGCGTGTTGCCGCACAGTACCTCATGTGAAGGTATTCTCAGTCCCTCTTCAGCTGCAGACGGTACTTCCGTGTCGTGTGCCTTTCCGCATTCAACCCCCACCTCTTCTGGCTACCTACCGTGGCGTGGCGCCTGAGTCTCCAGGCAGTGGAGAGGTCACTGACCGCCTGCCCAGCTGCCTTGTCCCTTAAAGTACCTCCACTAACAAGGGTCCTCCAGCGGATCTGCCTAGTACTGCGGGACGCAATCGGTCAGCGACTCATTCGCTGATAAGCCCTGTCCATCTGCTGCCATCTGCCGCCTCGCCTCATGACCTCTCTGTACCTCTCTAACCTCGACGTCCAGCCATCCATATTCATCTGCAACTCTATTGTGATTTTTTACTTTTTCCATTATCTACATTTTATCCCCTCACCACTTACTTCCCCCTTGCATTCGCCCATCCCGACTACTGCGACTCGACGATCCGATCAAACGTCATTGCGGACGCTTACACGGCCGACGACTACCTCTAGCTACCTGTTTACCAACTCTACGTCACGTCGATAGTCAACCTACAACGAGGACTGGCCCCTACGTGCTGACGTGCACGTGAGGTGGAAGGAGTGAAAGGGCGCGATGTTTTCGGAGTGTATGCACATTGATTCCTCTCTTTTAGGTTCCGCAAGCAAGCTGACTCGAGTCATCTAGACGCATCAAGGTTCCTGGCCCAGTCACAGTCTAGGTTATCCAACTTTGGCCAGGCCGACAACGATGACAATCCTCCACGCCCTACACGGAATCAACGCGATACAGGGCGAGGGAATGGGCCTAGTAGATCTTTCCTGGGTAGGGGCTATGGAGGGAATCCGTATCAGCAGACAGGCGCCGGCTCTCGATTCGGTCAGCTAGCCTTCGCATCACGTATCTCAGCTGCCCAAGATGCACCGCTATTTCACAGTACTTTGGATGAGTTTCGGGAAGAGGATGACGAGGAAGAGAGGGATAGGGAAGCCGCCGATATGTTTGCCCTCCAAAGGTCGAGACGAGTGGCAGCTGCAAGCAAACTCGCCGATAGTGTCGAGTCAGATGCTCATAGTCGAGGATCCTTGGAAGACAGTGCGAGCCATGACGACCCATATCGGGATATGAGTATGCGCCGCGGCATCCGGAGCAGTTGGAATGGAACGAGAAGTACACATCGCCCCGGCCTGGCAAGAGATGCCCTATTGGAAGAGGCCGAAGATGTTCCCCGTTCAGGTAGCGACCGAGAAAGCGACCGAGGAACGAATGCCAAGGGCAAGATGGTTGATGTCGGGCTCGAGTCGCAAGAAGATCCGGATGAGGAGCCTCCAGCTTCGCTCCTGGGAGGGGAAACGCCGCGTGACAGTAGCCCTCCTGCTTTCCAGCAATTCAAGGCCGCCGAATCGGAGCGAACACCATTCATGACGAGGCGAGAGTCTACAGCCGAAACCGACATGAGCATGCAACGAGGTGCTCCTCCAGAGGAGGAACATGTACAGACGACTATTCAATACATCGAGGGTGAGATCTTTAGGCACGATCCATTTTTTGCCTGGATCTTCCTTATTAGTCTTGCCGGAATGCTGTCGACGTTCTTTTTGGTGTGGCTTCATACATCACCTCGAAAAGGCCCAGTTGGTGATACCATCTACACTACGCTACAAAAGTCGTTTCACATGCTTGCTGTGGATACAGTAGTAGCCGTATTAGTATCATTCGTCTGGTTAGCGACGCTCCGCTCCTTTGTGCGGCCTCTGGTCAGCGTCATCTTAATCGCAGTGCCGGTCATTCTGTTTTCGTTCTCACTCTACTCCTTTGTTTCATCCTTCAAAGGCCGGACGCACGGAGCGAAACTTCAGGATTCGGTCATGAGATGGGCTTCTATAATTCCCGCCGTTTCGTGCATACTCTGGGTCTGGCTTGTGGTGCGAGGACGACGAGCCATCCAACAGGCGATTGAAATTCTTCAATTTTCTAGCCGTATCTTAGCCCAGAACTCAGCACTGCTGCTCGTTGGATTTGGGTGTTTGGCTCTGATCGTGGTATGGACTTGGGCGTGGCTCGCCATGTTCACCAGAGTTTTTATGGGCGGTTACTTTTCCAAGTCACTGGTACGATTTGTTATTCGCCTCTCCAGCTGGTGGCTCGGAGCTGGCTTTATCTTCTTGTACATGTGGACGGTCTCTGTGATCAATGCTGTCCATCGTGCAACCACGGCGGCGACTGTGTCTCAGTGGTACTTTCATCGGAATGCGGGCCCTGCCACGCCCTCACGAGATATTGTCTCTGCTGCTCTTAACCATGCACTCACAGCCATCTTTGGAAGTATCTGCGAGTCGACTCTCTTGTCACTGCTGATTCGAGCGCCACTGATCTTCCTACCCAGAAAGCTCGGTGCTGCTGTTTCCAACATCGCCTCGTTCTGGATCCCAACGCCAGTTGTTGCATTGATGAACCCTTTGACTATTACCTACTCTGCCATTCACTCGCAGAACTTGGCTACTTCGGCCAGAGGTCTGGATCAGATGGAGCTTGTATCTCCGGCGATCCCCACGACAACGTTGACCCCTCGAGTTCTACGTTATCGCGGACAGTCTAATGGTCTTTTACCATACCGGCTTGCCAAATTGCTGCTGGTTGCCACGCGGCTAACCATGGCCACTGGCCTCGGTTTTGCTGGATGGGTGATTACCGCCAAGCAGCTTCGAATCCAGATGCCAGATGGTGTGGGAGTTCGAGGTTCAGCTTATGCTTATGTTGTTGGTCTGATGGCCAGTTTCATCGGCTATTCCGTCATGGGGGCAATGGAGGGTATCTTGAGCGGTATAGTCGATGCGGTGTTGATCTGCTACGGCAGCGAGCGACGCATGGAGAGAGGACATGGCCGGTTCTGTCTCGAAGCAGCATATCTGTTTGGGGAACGTAGAGGAGGTGATGAGCTGGAGTATGCATAGTGGGATTTTCTTGTATGTCTTTTTTCCCCCTGTTTTCTTCAAGCTGGCGCTTTTTGGCTTCAATGGGTTTTGGAAGGGATAGATCCGCACTGCGAGATCTTGGGAACCGTTTGTTCAGCCAGATGTTATTCGGTTGGAAGGTGTTGGTAAGGACATAAGAGCTTAACTTGTAGACTTGAAGTTAACAGTCACTCTATTAACTGTTGAAATGAATTTGTAAAGATTGTGGATTTGAATCTTGGGGTTATGATTCATACTTGTCTAGTCGTTTTGGGGAGCCTTATTGATGGCAGCTCAACCATCGAGGAAACTTGTCAAGAATACGCCCTTCGTTTGACAAGTTGTTGTTCCAGCTGTCGGTTTAGGCTTTTTTGGCATCGAAAGTTCACACCAACATGATTTGAGCTCTATTTTCTGGCTGTTGATTGGCGTAAGTCCTGGATTGGCCCTTTCAACCTTGCATGGTATTCATGGCGCATCAACGTTGGAGAAAAGGTTGTCATGAAACGCCGTCGACTCATCGATTTCACATATAAGAGAGGTGTATCATCATATACACCTTTCTTATTTCCAACATATTTTTTGAGCAGTTTGGGTCGTTGTAAGCTTGCGCCATTGACTTACAAAACCTTGGTCTACATTCACAGCCAATAACTTACACCACTACACTCCTCTCTCATCACACGATGACCCCTGCAAAATCCGTCACTATCATATCCTCTCCATACCACCTTGGCACCCGCGATGTTGCTGTCGGTGGGGGACCAACAGCCCTGCTCAAAGCTGGCTTTGTTGATGCCATTCGAAAGCTGGGCGTAACCGTTAACCAAATCGAACTCGAAGCTGTATACGAGTTCGAAGGCGACATCGGACGTCTCTTTGAGCTTTTGCGTCGCACTTCAAAAATTGTGACGCAAGTTGTTCAGGAGAGTTCGTTTCCTATCATTCTTGCTGGTAACTGTTCTGCTACGGTTGGTGTACAAGCTGGCATTGCAGCTGCTCATAGTGCAGTGCCCTCTTGTGTCTGGTTCGACGCTCACGATGACTTCAACACGCCTGAGGTCCTCACTAGTGGGTATCTTGACTCAATGGGTGTTGCGATGCTAGCGGACTTGTGCTGGAAAACTTTGCTGACCAGCATCCCTGGCTTTAAGCCCATGGATCTCAAGCGTGGTTTTGTACACTGCGGTATGCGCGATGTGACTGATCTCGAGCGCTCTCGGGTCTTGGATGCCGGGTTCTCTGTAGTATGGGGCGATGTGGATAAGCATGTTGATTTCGAGGCTGAATTGCGCAAAGTACTTGAAGAGAAGAAGTTGGGCGATACAATGGTGCACTTGGACCTTGATTCTTTGGATATCTCGGTTGGAAAAGTGAACAAGTTCTCTGCGCCTGGTGGGTTGCTTGAGAATGATTTGGTGGAGTGTATGGAGATGGTTCCTACAAAAACTAAGCCTGTGTCATTGACGATTGCGTCTTTTGATCCCTCGTTTGATGAACATGGGAATATCCCCCCTGCGGCTATCAAGGGGACTGTTGCGTTTGTTAAGGGTTTGATTTCTCAAGGGATCTTGGAAGGCTCTTCAGGCTAGGGTTGCAGAGATCTTTCATGCTAGAATGTTGCAAATTTGTCACTAATTATCCTTGACTACACAAAAGTTTTCAATCTCTCATTTATCATAATAGTAACGTAGATAACTAGGAATTCCCTTCCACCAACAGCAAAGTACCGAGCACCTGACAATCATGCCGAAGAAAGGGCCCACGAAGTAGACGGAGAATGAGCCTGTTGAGGGGCTGAGGCGCTGCTAGGAATGGGGGCAGGCTCTGGGACAGCCCAAGTCAACGTCGAACTGACAATCTCAGGCGCTGCGACTGTGATCGGGGCCCGGGCTGTGGAAGGGGCCCGAGCAGTTTGCGGGAAGAAGACGGTGCGGGAGGCTTGGAAGGTGATGGATGGAGCTGAAGATGTGCTAGAAACGGTGTATCTCGGGAGGGTCGAGGCAGTGCTGGGCACTGAGGTAGTTCTTGTAGTAGCTGAAGGCATCTTGGGAGCGGCTGGGGTGGTTGAAGTATCAGATACTCTTGGTGATGGCTTCATTTGAGTTGGCTTGCGGGTGACCTCTATCACAACAGGGGTAGATTGCACAGCCATGGTCTTTTTTCGTTCGACCTTTGGCTGTGCTTCCTCTACTTGAGTCTTGAGCTCAGCCTCTGGCTCAATCTTCCGTTCGACCTTGACTTGATCTTCCTTGGGCTGTGCCTTAGGTACGATCTTGGGCTTTGCCTCCTTGGATGGAGTCTTTGATTCAAAATTGTGTTCCTTATTAGATTGAGTCTTGAAATCGGCCTTGGACTGAGCTTTAGGCTGTGTTTCCTTAGTCGGAGTCTCTAATTCAGCCTTTGGCTTGGCCTTGGATTCGATCTTGTGATCAGCCTTGGCTGTAGACTTGGGCTTCTCCTTGACTTCTTCAATGGACTCAATAGGTCCTAGCTCATCTTCCACATAGGGAGAAGGCGCCACCGATTTCTTGTCAGGCGTCACATCCGACTTGGGCCTGAGTTCAGTCTTGGACTCCTTCACTGGTGGAGTCGGGAACTCGGATGCACCTTGTGCACTTAGAGTGAAAGTAACAGGTTCATTCTTGGACTTGGTGGACTCTTCAGTCGTGAGTTTGTTCTCAGCCTTGAGCTCAGATTTGGGTTCAATCTTTTCCTCGGTCTTGAGCGTAGGCTTAGGTTCGGGCTCAGCCTTGTCTTCGATCCTTTGTTCAACCTGAGGTGTAGGCTTAGGGCTGACCTTAGATTCAGCCTTTAAATTATGCTTTGGCTCTTGCTTAGGCTCTTCTCCCCCTTTAGTCATTGGGAGGGCCGACGACTCAGCCTTGTCTGTGACATTTTCCACTGTGGGAGGAGGGGCCAGAGGTTGGTCAGCTGGCTTAGGTGCAGGCACTGGTACATGTTGCTTCTCAACCGTCTTCTCAACGTCGTCTTGCTTCTTGATGGTCTCAGGCTGTTTTCCGAGCGTCTTCTCGATCATCTTGGGCTCCTCCTTAGGTTCGTCCTGCACTGGCGAGGGCATTGCCTCGGGCTCAGAGGTCTTGACGGGCTCGAATGGCTCAAGAGGCTTGAACGGCTCGAGACTGGGCTCAGATTTGGCGGAGGAAAGAGGCGGAGGAAAAAACATCTCGGGCTCTTTCTGAGGCTCAGTATCGATTCTTGACGCAGAAGGTCGTGACTGGTCCTTTGCCGGAGGCGTAGGCACGTCAGTTTCCTCTCTTGTGGTCATACGTGAGAGGATCGAATATCGAGAGGATGTGGAAGCTCGTGGCTCGTCAAGAGAGTCTTTGGGGAAGACCGATTCCGTAGGAGTTGTTGCCTCGGGGTCGTCTGTGTTTGAACGCTTAAAGATGCGGCTAATGCGTTTGGCGGCAGACTTGGCCGAGGGCTTTCGTTTGATGGATCGGATCGAACCAGGCATGGTGGACTAATGAAATGATAATTTTGGCGAGTTGTGTGTGATGGGACTAAACTATGGGTAGGGTGTTCGAGGTCGTGTTTAAGAAGGGAGGCTTTGAGTGCTTTTATAAGCTAGAGTCCAGAAGAGCACAAGAGCGGAGAGACAGAGAGTCAGAGACAGAGGCCAAAACAGGAGAAGAGCGTCAGAACTGGTCGTGCTCCCGGGATAGGTCAAGTGATTTATAACTTGTGTCTACACAGTCAAGCATGTACATTCCTCTCGTACGGCAACTAGGGACATGCCGCCCCGTGTCCCTTGAGATCGTAGATGGATGATCCATGTTGATATCTGCACTACAAGGTTCAGGAACTGCACAACATCAGAGAGCTGAGAGCCTTTGAGGGGCTTTTGTTCCACCTGAGTCAAGGGCCCATTGGCCCTCGGCGTAACGGATGCAGATAGCTGGAGCTCTGTGTGATGTGATGAGATGAGAAATCTTGTAGCCACAGCTCGGCTCAGGCTTTTCTTTGTTTGTTTTGCTTTGTTTCTATCATCCTTAAGCATTGTTAGATTATATAGCAAGGAATATCGTGGACTCGGACACCAGTCCCGGTTGATGTCGGGAGATGGATAGCCGGAGCCGGCCGGATCGGGCCCGGGATGTGAGAGCCGCAAAAAGAAAAGAGTTCCTTCAGCACATTCCCTTGATGAATTAATAAACGAGACAGAATTATTTGCTCCTTTTTACTATTATAGGTTTTACTGTCAAAATCTAGATTGCCATTGACTCGATCGGCTGACCTCAGATGCCTGGGCAGAGAAGGTTGGGCAGCTTGGTGTAAATCTGATGAGGTGGGATAATTGCTCCGTCACGATGCAGAAAATGAGGGCGTCTTGTTGTTTCAAAGCTGGGTGTGCATGATGCATGTTTTGCATTGAAAGGGGGGCCAAAAGTCGTGAGTTATGCAGCCTTTGCTTTCCCCGAGGCCGGAAATTGTCTACCCAGGCAGTCTATGAA
Source organism: Fusarium buharicum (assembly GCA_014822075.1). Lineage (NCBI taxonomy): Eukaryota > Fungi > Ascomycota > Sordariomycetes > Hypocreales > Nectriaceae > Fusarium > Fusarium buharicum. The sequence goes on along the minus strand of JAATHB010000630.1, from coordinate 15,205 downwards.
CTCCTCAATATCTATCCAACTATGACATCTCAGCGTCAAAGTGCAAGCTGTTTGACTCTTTCTTAAGCACTCAGCTACTAATCTAGGTAGGCTCTTCTCTTTTGGCATCCTTTCACAAAACAAGTTGATCAGAAGATGAAGTAGCAGGGATACCCCTACGATTGACTGCAGTGGCATATACTGCACAAGGAGCTTTGAATAAATCGTTTCTTGGTCAACAAGACATTTTATGCTATATACTTTTCTCTATAGTCTATCAGGATGGTATAACACTCAAATCAAGGTATGTACATATATCCGGCTCAACACCGTTGCTATCATAATATTTACTGGTTCCAGTTGTTGGGCTTCCACTTGACGTAGCTGGGGTTGATTTTCTGGATGTCAGGAACACCCAGGTTACCAGCGTCAATGGCAATCTCATGCTTGAGGAGGTCGATGGCCTTCTTGATACCCTCAGCACCAAAGACGTTGGCGTACATGAAAGGACGGCCAAGACCAACAGCCTTGACACCGAGAGACAGAAGCTTGAGGACATCGGCGCCGTAGCGAACACCACCGTCGGCGTAGACCTCAATCTTCTCGAAGACTTCGGGAGCCTCCTCGTAGATCTCGAGAGCAATCTCAAGGCTGGAAGGGCTGCCGTCGAGCTGTCGGCCACCATGGTTGGAGATGACGATAGCGGGAGCGCCGTGCTTGGCGGCAAGAGCAGCGTCCTTGGCGGAACCAATACCCTTGATGATAATAGGCAGCTTGGTCATCTTCTGGAGCTTCTTGTAGTAGTCCCAGGTGATGAGGGAGTACGAAGAGTCAGCAGAGCCAACGCCGAAGCGAGCAGCGCGGTGTCGGTTGCCGTCGGCGGCAGAGTCGACAGTGAAGACGATGGCATCAGCGCCAGCCTTCTCGATGCGGTTGAAGAGGACCTGGGTGGCAGTGTCGTTGGAGTCGAGGTAGACCTGCTGGAAGACGACTTGACCCTCGGCCTTGGCAGCAGCAATCTCCTCGATAGTTCGGGAAGCGAAGAGAGCGGGCTAAGATATGGTCAGTAAGAGACATACAATTCTTGGAGGTGATGCCGTACCATGTACAGAATGTCACCCTCAGCGGCACCCTTGACAAGGTTCAGCTCGGCATCGGGGTGAGCGTTGCCAGCCCGGGCACAGGGGGAGATGAAGAAAGGAGCTGAGAAGTTGTGTCCCAAGATCTTAGTGCTACATATATCGTCAGCATATGGAATCACTAATACTCAACGGGTAACATACGGAAGAGTGTTCTCAACGTTGGTGATGTCAACCATGACACGGGGCTTGAAGCGATAGCGCTGGAAGACCTCGAGGTTGTTGCGGTACGACCACTCGCCGGCGGCTCCGTTGCGGTAGTAGGTGTAGTTGTCGATGGGGAGATAGTTCTCAGCAGCCCACTCAAAGTCAGGAAGACCGACCATCTGGTCCAGCTCAGGAAGCTCGCCGGCTGCAAGGTTGCCCAGGACGAGCTCAAGGCCGGTGTCGGGCTGCTCGAGGAAAGGACGGGCAGCCATGGCCCCCGAGACGAGGGCGCTGGCGAGGAGTTGGCAACGCATGGTGAATGGGTAAAGAACGAATGTGTGATGTAGATAAGGAGTGAACAGAGTGGGAGAAGGGGGTATATGTCTAAGTCAGGGAAAGAAACCTGTTGATCAGAGGGCAACGCGGCTCTTTTAAACTTCAAGTGACTGCTGGATTGGGTTGGGTATCTTTCTTGGGTCAAGAGTCAAGACCCATAAACACCGCGAATACTACTCACTACAACCCTTCACGAACGCCTACGTACACGAATACTACCGCAGGTAAGGATCTTGAACAAGTTTCTGGTCTTGGATCCGCCCCGTCTGTTTAGACTTTACCGGGAGGCTTGACTCGTTGCACTAACACTTACACTAAACCATGGGCAATGCGATTCAACGGTAGATTCGGCGCGCCACCATCTTGGGTCCACTACCGAAATTACACTTTTCACTTTATCTGATCCATTTCTGTGACAGTTGTGGGTGCATACTGGACGAATGTCTCGAATAGGTATGTATGTGATGGTGGGTGGTGGACCACGCCGTACTGGAGGAATACCGATACTACCTTGTGCAAGGGAGAGAGACAAGAGATGATGGATGGACTGGATTCCTGTCCAACAGCTTGGCACAATCCAAGTTTAGTTTTGACATATCTCGCTCTCTTTACACATACGCGTCCTCAAGACTTGGCGAACTAACAGTGACAACCAGAGCCATGGGTGGGTGATCCATGTCTAAATCGCTAGATCTTTCGAAAGCGCTGAGCTTAATTCACGGGATACTATTACTGAATCTGGCATAATCAACCAAGACGATCGATCATGTTTTCGATTCTTCAGTTAAACAAACAAACTCTCTTCACGCCTCATAACCAGAAACAATGCTTCACCTTCCTTGAACATTGACCCTAGTACAATTAAACAATTGTTTGACCATGGTTTTGAGCGTCAGGGACGTCATGTAAGACAGATACCTAGTTCAGCCACTGTTCCGGGTCTTACAAAGCAAGGATGGCAAGTCTAGCTTGTCTTGGCCTTGGATCACAAATGCTCACATAATGGCTGAGGCAACCGGCTGTAACACATAAGTTACGTTTTCGGATCTTGCCGCTGAATGGAAAAAGTCTATTGTTTCACGGAAGAATTCAGCTGATGAATAATCTCTCAGTGTCGTGGGTCTGCTTCTCGATTATCCCACTCGGATACCGACCAGATTTCGTCAGCTCGATCACATTTAAATTTTAGCTATGTACTAACTACCTACTTAGTAACTAGCGTAACGCTGGTACCTAGCTTGAATTGGTCAAGTCAAGACATAGCACTGCTACTGCGGCGCGAACAAGACAAGATGAGGCGTTAAAGAGCCACGATCATCTTTTCTCTACCTCTCAAGATCAGCTTCTAGAAGTATTCTCTGACCAGGGACCAGACGAAAACTTCCTACTCTGGAAATGCCGTTCAAAGATGCCACCACCAGGGTTGCACTACGTATGTATCAACTGTGGAGGGTTTCATCAACGTCCCTTCATCTCGGTACCTCGGCCATTTCCGTCTTGTCGTTGCGACAAAAACCCCAACCCGTTTTTTCGCTTAGCCGTACCGTCGGATAAAGGTGCCGTCTGAGGTTCCAATGAACCCCACGTATCCCCAGCTTGGGTATTTCGCTACATTTCAAGGGATGGGATGCGGTTATCTACCGCTGTATCAATCTTTAATCCATGTGGAAATTAAGCGGTAAACACGATTAGATTCAAGATCTTTCCGCCAAAAGAAACCATAGCAGAACCCTTTTCGGTATGCTAATATCGCACCATATGTTCTTCGTCTCGTCTGATAAATAGCTAGCCCAACGTGACAGCAGATACCTCAGACAACTAGACAACCCTTATCAAAGGACAACCACGTATCGTTCCGTTACTAATCGAACTGACTTGATTTCATCATCTAGTCTTCTGTTTCTCGAAACTGGCAATTAATGGTTTCAGGTGGCTAGATATTGTTATGCTACCAGTGTCTGGCCGAGAGAAGGCTCATCCAACTATCGGGAAATATTCGTCGTTTCGAGCAAGGCATACATAAGTGGTCATATTAGTATCTTGTCTCATATAGAGTATACTTGGTTTAATTTCAAAGTACTCCAAGCCTCCAGGGTAAGCTTCAATATATTAAGATAGATAGTCCTAATACCTATATTAAGTCCATCTAATTTCTATTCTCTTTATAGTAGCTTTCATATAATAGTTACAAGCATTGCAAAGCTGATAGCTATACTACATTATTCTTCGTATTTATATATGTTGCCTAAACTAAAAGCAACCCAGGACGCAATCGAAAGTATATACCAGCAACGACTCTTTCTCCAGGTATACTGCAACAATTTATTATACAAAGAGTATAGTATAAAAGAACCAGAGCAAGGCTGATCTGCACTATAATGCTCCCTCTGTAGTAATATACTTTAAAAAGAGCAAACCGTTCTATGCTTAATTGGCCACTATTAAACATACAGATGGCGACTCCCATTTAAAGAAGCGGGACCAGCCGACGGCATGGCCCCACGACTTTAATCTAAAAAAACGAACCGTACATGGGAAAAAGTGCAACCTCCAAAGAACATCACCAACAACGACACGAATGATCACGGTGCAAAAGAATTACCAAAATGGCAAAAAAAGACCGACAACGGCAGGATTCGAACCTACGCGTGCGAACACAATGCCTAACTTTCCGGGGATAGCAGGGCATCGCCTTAACCACTCGGCCACGTTGTCTTAATATTGGAAGCGCTATCCAAGGTTAGAAATGATATTCTGACCCTACAGTGTGCAAGCTCGGCAGCTCGTTCTACATGCCCCAGGGGTTGGTAGACAGAGAGACAGACACCCGACAGACTTAGCAGGTTCCCTGTTCTAGGCCTGTTCCTTTGTAGCCACTATCTTCTCAGACATACTCAGCACAAGTGTTCTTCTGTATCTAGGCAGTAAGGCATCAAACTCAATGATATTAGACCAAACGTTTAACATATACCATTCCAGGCATAGAGCCGTCAACGCTAGACAGTTAAGTTCAACGTATAGCTGGGATAAGTATCAGATATACAGATAGGCATGGAATAATTTCTCTCTATAAAATAATAAACTGTTCTATTTAGTTCATTGTACCTTATTAATAGAGGCTTGAGAGTGGCGTTTAACATAGTGAGATTGTTAAATTGTTAGACAGACCAGGGAGTAAGGGTCTCCTCAGAAAGACGTATCCACCGCACGCACTTAGAAAAAATAGCTAGCGAAATTAATAGATGTCTTTCAGTCTCCCCCGTAACTAAAAGATTTATCAACTAGTCATAGTGTATAGTTTGCCGCCTGCCAGTCCGCAGACCAGAGCTGCGCATAAACACCATGCCCACCGAACATCAGCTCTCACGACACTCAACCTCACAATCAAGAAAACAACAAAAAAAGATCGACAACGGCAGGATTCGAACCTACGCGTGCGAACACAATGCCTATGAATTCTCGAAAGGAGGATAGCAGGGCATCGCCTTAACCACTCGGCCACGTTGTCTTGTTGTTGATGATTGCGCTGCAAACCATGCTCAACATCGACCCGGATTTGGTGGGTGTGAGCTTCAAGATAGGAACCAGTAAACATGCCTGGGTATTTACTTGAACGAGTGCATGATGGTGGGCAGCAAACATTAGAGGATCGAAATGCCGTGGCCTACGGAACTGAGGAAGCACAAACACACAAGACAGCCGCAGATGACGTTGAGGCTCTGTATCTGCTCCCTGATTTACAAGTCTAAAGCAAAGTCAATATGCCAAGCTAGTCAGGTACTGAATACTAAAGTGTACTGTAATAGGCCAAGGTAGGTTCTTCGACATAGATCGTCGCGTGGAAACGGCTTATGGTTGCTATTCGTCATCGTCTTATTCCCGTCGTACCATATTGCGTATTCATAGCAATTGAGACACGAATCACGGTAACATTCAATAAGTCCGTCTTACTTTGCTTGCGTAAGTCTGTACGAGTCTTTAGTCGTCAGTTGATTACTGTCATCAAATAACACTGAGAAGGGAAGGAGTACAGGCGCATACATTAACGAGAGCCAATGATACTGTAGTTGCCTCAGCTCAGCCCAGGGGTTGTGGCTTAGCTTAGAGCGAGCTCGAGTCCAGTTCCTGATTTATATCCACTGACGTCGTTCCTGGTCTGGTTTCTTCCCCCACTAACACCCGACCCGACCCTTTGAATTCCCCCAAAATCATCATCACTTTTATCTAGGTATCTACAGTATTGTATTGTATTGTTACCTATTATTTATCCAACTGAATGACCAACTTGAAATAATTCGTTCTTTTTCAATACCTGCCCTCTTGTCGTCATGGCAGGCATCGTCGAGGACAAGGCTGCTGCGGGACAGCAGCAACGACAACCCCGCGATGGCAATGACAGAGGCGCTCTAGCTTCCGACGACCTTCAGCTACCTGATATTAATCCTAGTGATAGCGATGCAGCTCCACCTCCGTATGGGGAGAATCATGATCAAGTTCATTTCTCACAGCCTGGCTTTGACGCGGGTGCAGAAGTGACAGGTACCTTCTGTCCTCCTAGCAGAAGAATGTCCAGACTAACTCATGTCACTGCTAGGCGATGGTCGAGTCAACATCAACATCAACGCCAAGAACAGAAGACTCACTGATCTTCTCGCCCCAACCTTACAAGGACAAATATCACCCGAGCCCGATCGACGTGACCTTCCTCCCGCATACATTCCTCCAAGTCTCGGAGGCCTGCCCGGTCAAACACCCCCACCAAAGCTCAATGTCGTTGTACAAATCGTAGGCTCCCGCGGCGATGTCCAGCCTTTTGTCGCCTTGGCCAAGGTTCTAAAAGAGACGTACGGACATCGAGTGCGAATAGCTACTCATCCTACCTTCCGATCCTTTGTCGAGGAGAATGGCCTAGAGTTCTTCAGCATCGGCGGAGACCCCGCTGAGTTAATGGCCTTCATGGTCAAACACCCTGGATTAATGCCCGGTTTCGACGCAATTACAAGTGGCGAGGTTAGTAAGCGCAGAAAAGGCATCCAAGAGATCCTCATGGGCTGTTGGCGATCCTGTATAGAAGGAGGCGATGGCCTTGGTCCACCGCCCAAACCACATGCGTCGAATGCTCCCTTAGATGCCTCTTTAGGGGTGGCAGGTGGTCCAGGACAAGAGCCTTTTGTCGCCGATGCCATCATTGCAAATCCTCCCAGCTTTGCCCACATTCATATTGCCGAAAAGATGGGCATTCCGGTGCACATGATGTTTACGTGAGTATTTCATCTCAATACAATCCATCAAATACTAACCATATTCTAGCATGCCCTGGTCACCAACACGAGGCTTTCCTCACCCTCTAGCCAACATCCAGTCATCAAACACCGACGATGTCATGACGAACTACATGTCATACGCGCTAGTAGAAATGATGACATGGCAAGGCTTGGGAGACGTTATCAATAGGTTTCGAGAAAAGGCGCTCGAACTACCCCCGCTTTCCTTGATCTGGGCACCTGGACTCCTTTCGAGGCTCAAGATCTCGTGGACTTATTGCTGGTGAGTACTTCGAAATAGTGCAAAGGGCTTTTCTAACTTGGCATAGGTCGCCGGCATTAATTCCAAAGCCCAACGATTGGGGACGGCATATTGATATTGCTGGCTTTTATTTCCTCAACCTTGCATCTTCCTACACACCAGACCCAGAACTGGAAGCATTCCTGCGAGATGGCCCGCCTCCGGTTTATATAGGCTTCGGATCTATTGTCGTTGATGACCCAAATGCCATGACTGAGATGATATTTGAAGCAGTCAAACTCTCAGGCGTCCGAGCACTCGTCTCCAAGGGCTGGGGTGGTCTTGGTGCTGATGATCTTGGTAAACCGGACGGGGTATTTATGCTGGGCAACGTCCCTCATGACTGGTTGTTTGAACACGTTTCCTGTGTGGTCCATCATGGTGGTGCTGGCACAACTGCTGCGGGTATTAAGGCCGGAAAGCCTACCATTGTGGTTCCCTTCTTTGGTGACCAGCCATTTTGGGGTGCCATGATAGCAAGAGCAAATGCAGGACCCGACCCAATTCCGTACAAGCAACTGAACGCAGAAAAACTAGCAGAGGCCATCAAGTTTTGTGTCAAGCCCGAGACTCTGGAGCAAGCCAAGATACTGGGCCAGAAGATTAGAGAAGAAAAAGGTACCGATATAGGCGGAAAGAGCTTTCACGACCACCTAGACGTGGACAAGTTGCGCTGCACCTTGGCTCCGAGCCGAGCCGCTGCTTGGCGCGTGAGAAGAACCCAGGTACGACTAAGTGCCTTTGCGGCTGCGGTACTGGTTGACCAAGGTTTACTGCAATGGTCTGATTTGAAGCTGTAAGTCGGTGCGAACTTTCCAGAGGATTAAGCTAACAGGCACAGGTATCGCATGACAGAGTACAACACAGAGGAGCAGCCGACAGATCCGATTTCTGCTTGTGCGCTTTCACTCGTCACTGATATAGGAGGCATCGGGATGGCAATCGCTGATATGCCCCGAGAGCTATTCAAAAGCATGACACAGACCAAAAAGCGAGCTTCTTCGCAAGCTCGGGCTACACAAGACACTCAGAAACCTGTGGCATCGGAGGGCGAGACCTCGCTTGCTGGGCCTCAACGCACAGAGTCGGACCAGAAACTAACATCTGTGCCGAGCGCTTCAGACACTGAAACCTTGGGCTCTGCAGTTCCCACGACCGCTCACTCTAATACGTCACAGCCCACGTTGAGTGATGCGGCATCCAGCGCTTCTGCCCCTTGGTCTCCAGGACAATCGAGTGCACAGGGATCAACCAATGAAAGACCCTCGAGAGACCAGACGAAGCAAGCGGCGAACAAACAGGAGCGGAATGAACCCCCGGTCGACTACGTGAATACGGCTATAGGAACAAGTCGGGGAGTTGGTCGTGTCGTGACTACCGGTGCCCGTACGCCCATGAACTTTTGTCTGGGGTTAGCCAGAGGATTCAGAAACATGCCGAGACTCTATAACGACGATACAATCCGACCAGCTGAGAAAGTAACTGGCCTCGGTTCTGGTGTCGCAGTGGCAGGCAAGGAATTTGGCTATGGCCTATTTGATGGCTTGACTGGTCTCGTGACACAGCCCTTAAAGGGTGCTGAGAAGGAGGGAGTGCAGGGCTTGGTCAAGGGATTTGGTAAGGGTATTGGGGGTTTGGTCGCAAAACCTGCAGCTGGTAAGTTTCTCAAGTGCAAGATGCAAACAAAGGTGATACTAACTCATGGCAGGCTTCTGGGGCATCCCGGCCTACACTATGCAAGGAGTAAATGCAGAAATCGCCAGGTTCTTTAGTAAGAGCGTTCAAAACTACATTGTCTCATCGCGAGCTGTTCAAGGCCAGCATGAAATGTTAGAGGCGACACCCGGCGAGAGAGATGACATTGCCAAACGATGGAACAATTTCAAATTTGACCTCAAGAACTTTTATCAAATGAAGAAGAAGGAAAAGGTTGCAGGAAAGCGCCCAGAAGAGCAACAACCGGACAGTGCGGAGGCGGGACTCGAACGCCCAAGGACAGGGTGGCGATTTACGAAGAACCTGTCTTTTGACGAACGAAAGAAAATGCACGCTGACAAGGACGCATGGAAGAAAGGATATGTGGACGCTCCAGTTCCGCAGTCAAGCACTAGTGACGCTTCAAGTACGCAAACGGGCTCATCAGAAGACCCCGAACTTGAAAGAGCTATTCGGGCATCGGTGCAAGAAACATCGCGTGGCAACTCGGAAGAGGACGCTCAAGTCGAAGCAGCTATGAGAGAGAGCATTAATGCTGTTCGACAGAGAGTTGAGTCAGACGAAGCCTCGCCGCTTCCTCTGAAAGACCCGTCTATCTTTGAAGATGCCGACTACCAGATTACCGATGAGGAATATCAAGCCCTTGTTGAGCAAGCGATTCAGCGGAGCTTAGGTAATGATGTACCATTGCCACATTCTGATATCGCAGAGCTCGAAGCAACGAATTCTACTGCCCCTGCAAAGTCCGCCAACGATGAGGATGACAAGGAGCTACAACGTGCAATTGAAGCATCCAAGAACCCACCTCCTTTGCCACCGCGAGATGATAACGATGATGAATTTGAGCGTGCGATAGCAGCTTCGAAGGAAGCCATGGAAAGAGAAAGCAGCCAGCGCAGTGAGGAGGATATCGTGATGGAGTATGTCAAAAAGCAGAGCTTGGCAGAGGAAGAATACCGACAGAAGATGGCTAAGGGTAAGGGTGCAACAGGTGAGCAAACTCAGGGGAATGAGGATGAGGAACTCAGGCGGGCAATGGAGGAGAGCTTGAAGATGAGTAGGGGCGATGCATCCGGTCCATCACAGATATGAGGCTGTAAACGAGATGGATAATTCGATTCTGCTACAAACGTAACACGCTAGGATACCCGCTTATACGTAATAATGTATGATTTGTATTGCTTTTTGACAATTTGGAGGGCCAATCGTGTTACATAATATGCATATCACCATTGGTTTGCTGAGCATAAATCATACAAACAGTGAGCCAACACTCGTGAGATCACTTGTCAACTTCAAGACAAGGCCATTAGATATGAGTTTTATAATGAGTAAATCATAATTAACTTGAACAGCCAGCACTTACAAGTGCTGAATAGCTCTGAGACTGAAAAGAGCGGAGTGTAGTGGTAGTAGTGCTTATTGAGAGCAGCTTAACTTGAATATTGTCACATCTTGAATTAGATACGGAGTATTAATTGAGCTAGTTGCTAACTTTATATCCAGGAATATTTATAAGTGAAATAGATAGAGGCTTACTCCTAAGTCGATTAGGAGCCGTTATGTTACCGCGTCAGTCTTAAGGCGTACTCGCAGCGATACTATTACGCTCAATCTTACTTCAATCTGCCAGCTGGCACCAGGTGGCAGTAAACAAAATCTCGCCAGTAGTGGAACTAGAGTAAATCGTTTGCTCTTTAGCACTTGTAGGCATCTGAAGTAGTAAACTAAGGATTAAAGGTAATGAATTCTTTGCTGCCTAGAGAGAAGACAACGATTCGTGAGTTAACACTCTCAACAAGCCATGCATTCTGATTCTTCTACTGATACAAACCATACTACTAGATTCTCGATTTCTCCGATACCATCACGGAGAAAGGAAATAAGAGCACTTATGGCGGAGACGAAGATGAAGACGATGATGAGCAAGGTTCTGACGGCAGCCCCCCTGCCAAACATCAACATCGAAACCCTATCAAAGGTGAAGCTCGTGAGAAGCCCTGTGATAGTTGTGTCGTAAGGATTGCAGACTGGGGAGCCGAGTTCTTCTGTCGGTCCCAAGCTAGTTCGTAACCCTTCGACCAGTTTGAAGAGTTGTGCTAACCTTTATCACCAGCTGCTAACACTGAGGCTTGCTATTATTGTGCTCGTACTAGGTGCAAGTGTAATGAAGTAAGATAGCTTCTTCCCTCTTAAAGCTTCTGAACTGACTTTGATAGGTCGCTCCCAGTGCTGTCGCTCACGCTTGTCGTCTCCAAGAGGCGGCTCTGAACATCAACAATGGTGAATTAGTAAGTGGCAGGCCAACCTGAATGTGTGATTCTTGACTTACCAAGCTAAGGTGGGCAATTGGGAGTAACTAGCTGCTGACGCCAAAAGGGCTGTTAGACCCGGCGTCCAACATTCGAATCCTCCAGACGCAGCTCGCGTCCCTCCGCGACCTTCTCCAGAGCTGGACCAGGATAGAATGCGCGAGAGTCCCGATGCCAACACGGATTTGATGCGTCAGATTCTCGCCGGTATAAACGAGGACGGTGTTAAAATTGATCTCACCAACAAACTTCTTCGTCGGATCGTGGACGAGATCCATGCCTTCAACGAAGGCACAGAGGCCAACTTGCCTCCTTTCGAGTAGTCCATGAACACCCAGTTTATATCTGCTCATGTTTGTAAGTCTAGACGAGCGGTTACTAAAATGATCCTATATTGACATGCTTCTAGGTTCAGCATTAAATATGTTCTCAAAGAACTCAGAGGTTTGATGGACGCCCCTTTTTTTTTTTGCACAAGGCAGCGATACAAAGAAATAGAGAGAATACGCATCAGATAAATATTCTTCATTACAGTCATATGGACGGTTGGGTGTCCAAAAGTTGCGTGTATGTCTAGTACAACCAGATGACAGGTTATAAGTTGCACAAAAGACAGAGAATGTTTTGCTTTATGGTGTTTGTTCTCCCCTCCATGTTGCTTCTCAAGTTTAATACCTAGGGAGATAAAGTTCAGACCAAGTATATTGCTCAACTCTCGCGTTTACAAAGGCATTAACTTCGGTCTCCCCTTTGTTCCATCGTTTGTTAAAGGGTCTTTTCAAAATAAGGCTGTCTTATCGGTTATCATGAATGCCACCAAGGATTTCTGGTCCTCGAATTTGACTTGGGACTTCGTGGCCTTGCCTGATCACCGATACGACCTCTTTTCAGCCAGACTCATGGTTCTCACATACACATCTTAGAGCCAGGGCTAGACCAACCCCCACGTTAAGAGAGGAACAAGAGCTACTCGTTTGCCATCAACAGAACAAACAAGACATAAAAGGGACATGATACATCCTAGATGTCTCACAATGACACTTGGCACGGCGGCTTTGTTAAAGGTTTGTGCGTGAAAACAGACAAGTCCATATTGTCGGTTTGGACCCTTTTCCCGTGATATAATACAAAGGCTCCCCTCATAAACCGCAATACAACAAACAAAATTCCCGGTGTGGCCGTATTAACCCTATTGTAGATGGCGCATCGTTCAACGTCACATCACATGTGTGCAAGGCCTACGCCACTTGTGATAAAAGGCATCCCATTCTCCAATTCCCCTCTCTTTGAGTTTCCTCCTTCGTCGTATTCATCGGCCCTTTAGCTGGAGAACTTTCGGGTAATCTTGGCGATAACTAGAAACAAGGTTAGAAGTTGAATAAGCGGGTGCAAGAGGGGGACGTACTGTGAAGAGCGACGACGCTGAAGATGAAGACGAGGGACAGAACAAGAACGACAACGGGGTCGACCTTCAGACCGGGGGACTCGTCGGTGTAAAGTCCTGCAAAGATATATCAGCACATTTGTTCTATGGCCTCATCACGAGGCAAAAGGGGGAGGATAACGTACGCAGCATGGTGCTGCTGGAACCACCAGCGCCAGCTGCGCGAGTGCTGCTTGGTCGAGCATTGGCAATCTTCTCCTTCTGGTCGGCAGCAGCGCGTCGTCGGATGGCAGTACGAGGGCCACCGGGGATAGCAGGAGACGAAGGTCGGCCGATGTTGGCACCGCTGGCAGCAGCGCCGCCGTTGACAGGGGAAGAAGGACGAGGAGAAGACTAGACGGGAGGGATTGTTAGTAAATCGAGTTCCCTTAATAATCATCGACACGGTAGAAGACAGCTCAATCGCAATGCGACATTAGCTCCGCATCTGTATCGCGAACTGCGAACTGCGAACTGCGAACTGAATTGCTCGACAGCATAGAGGAATTGGCGTACCATTGTAGAAGAATTAAACCGATGGGATCTTTACGAAAACAGAGTTGACAGGGAACCGCTGCAGGATTCACAAAGTCGAAGAGGAATTGGCGCGAAAGAAAAGGAGAGGATAATGGGCGTTGATGGGAAACTCAAGATGAAGGGACTACCTAAATTATGGGCGTTGTTCACTCACCCCCGTAAATTGGGGGCCCTGGAGTTGAGGCCACCTTCACCAGAAATAAGGGAGGCGGTGCTATGATTTTCCGGTGGCGTTTGAGGTAGTAGGTACCTACTAAGGTTAGTAGGTCAGGTAGGTAGGTAAGCTACAGCTCTCCGCACTGAGCTCCACCATAATTAACGACATGCGATGGTTTTCCAATTCAGGCCAAGCTTAAAACATGTGATTTATTTCATTAGACATTATAAATTCAATTCACCAAGAGCTCCTCGTCCTTCAAAGGAATTTTACAATTTACTGAGACTATGTATGGGAGAGATGGCTGTAGCCTCTACACCTGTTGATCCTATCGTCATCAGGCGGATTGGATATCAACAACAAACGCTCTCTTGCTCGCTTTCGAGTCCGCTCGCAGACTCCATGAATGTATGGGGGGGGTGGTGTATAATCAAAAAGAGAAGAGGAAGCAGTAGTAACGACACAAACCATGAAACAAAGGGAATCGAACAAGTAGAAAAACAAGAAAAACACCCGCGCTGCGATGGCGCGTCATCCGTACAGTTGCTCATTCCTGCCCCAGCCAGCTCTTCCATCTTCTCGAGATGGTTTGACGGGTTTCTGCTCCCATCAGGAGCCTGCCTCTGTTTCCTCAGCCAGCGTATATTGCACACGATATCCTACCCGTCACTGTAGTTCCATCCGAGTCAGACCAAGAGCTTGTGCATCCCGTGCCTCTTCTTCCTGATGCTGATCCACCTTTTTTGCTTCGAATCTGTGAGATGTAATGGCAATGCCTGCTTCAGATGGCCTCCGTGCTGATGCCGACCAACAACCGCCAGGTATCTTTTGTATAAGGGAAGTTTGAGCATGTTGGTGAGGCCCGTTTCGCTCCAACCGCTCAATTATGTATGATTAGACAATAGTACATCTACACCAGGAAACGAAAGCTCTCAACCAAACGCCTTCCGCTATGATGGCAACTCTGCAGATCAAGGGCTGTAGTTCGAATCGTTGAAAAGTGTTTTGACAAAGAGAATTGTAGTCAAGAAACTGTCATGTTTCAGAGAGTGACATCGAGGACCAGGCTGACATCGGCCACGTTGGGCCCTGCCAGGTCTTCGAGAACGGGTATCAAGTCTAGTAGCTCGTTATCGTGAGCATCAGAGAACCAACTGCTGATGGGGACGGCGTGCTGTGGGTGGAAGATGTATGAAGTAGGCGAATTATCAATAATGATGGTATCCTTGAGGTCTCGGCCGACTTGAGAGAGGTCCTTGACGTAGTTTCCTTGGTGGTTGTAGCAGCTCTCACGGAACAGACGGTGGTGGACGACCTTGTGGATGTCGAGCTGGTCCAATAGCGGATCTCCATACTGCACGTCATTAGTTAACCAGTCCTTCATTTACGGTTGAGCGAGACTCACCTTAGAAACAGATGCAGTGAAGACCACAACTTCGTAGAGCTCCCCAACTCGCTTCATGAACTCATCGACACCAGGTCGTTTGATCACATAGACATTGTGGTAGTTACCCTCAATCTCAACAGGAATCGTAAAGTCGGCTTGATGCAAGATCTGTGACAAAATTAGCGCATATTTGGTGGTCCAACTGGAGAGACATACCTTGAAAGAACTGTGAACCAAAGTCTCGTCCAAATCCAGAACTAGACATTTCCGACCTTTGTGTTCTGGCGCAATCGGAGGCAATAACCACTTCTGCGGCTCAGGTGCCGATGGACCAGCTTCTGTAAACTGAGAAGGTGCCACGACCGATGGGCCTGGACCTGGGGGTGGGGGCGGAGGGGGTATCGTCGTTTGAGCTGGTGCGTTGGCCACAGGGGCTATAGGAGCCACGGGTATCTCATCTGGCTCCTCGATGGGAGCATCTTGCATATCAACGTCCCCGTTGTCGGC
>JAATHB010000629.1:0-44190 GCA_014822075.1 Fusarium buharicum | reverse complement strand
GGGTTGAGGCTGCTCGGGCTTAGGAGGATGCTCAGGCTCCTCAGGCTTGGGAGGATGCTGAGGCTCCTCAGGCTTGGGGGGTTGAGGCTGCTCGGGCTTGGGAGGCTGGGGCTCCTCAGGCTTGGGAGGATGCTCAGGCTCCTCAGGCTTGGGGGGGTGAGGATACTCAGGGTGCTCGGGCTTAGGAGGCTGAACGACAGGGTGAGTAGGCTTGGGAGGCTGATGAGTCTCAGTCACGGGGCAGAGAGTGGTCGAAACGGCGACGGTCTCGGTGGTGACATGAGGCTTCTCAGGGCAGTTAGTGACCTCAGGAGGGCACTTGGTGACAGTGTTGACCTTAGTCGTGTACACAGTCGAGGTGCTGAAATAAGTGGTAGTCTCAGGCTTGGGAGGGGGGTACTCTCCGCCGTGGCTAGGCTTGGTGTGGGTAGGCTTAGGAGGAGGCACATCAGTGTAGACGGGGAAGGTCTCAAGGTTGGTGGGAGTCTCCTCAGTCACGGGGCAGATGGTGGTCGAGATAGCAATGGTCTCAGTAGTGGTGTGAGGACCCTCAGGGCAATCCGTAACCTCAGGAGGGCACTTGGTGACAGTGTTCACACGAGTAGTGTACACAGTCGAAGTAGACCACTCAGTGGGCTTGGTGTAGGAAGGCTTGGTGTAGCTGGGCTTGGTGTAAGAGGGCTTGGTGTGGGAAGAAGGAGGGTGAGGAGCCTTGTGAGTTGAGCTCTCCTCAGTAGGCTTGGTGTGCTTAGGAGGAGGGTACTCGTGGCCAGGCTCAGTAGGCTTGGTATGCTCAGGAGGATACTCGCTGGTAGTAGACTCCTCGTGACCAGGCTTAGTAGGCTTGGTGGGCTTGGTGTACTCAGGAGGATACTCGGTAGTAGTAGTAGACTCCTCGTGGCCGGGTTTGGTGGGCTTGGTAGGCTTGGTTTGCTCAGGAGGATACTCGGTAGTGGTAGACTCCTCATGGCCAGGCTTGGTAGGCTTGGTAGGCTTGGTATGCTCAGGAGGAGGATACTCGCTAGTAGTAGGCTCCTCGTGGCCGGGCTTGGTGGGCTTAGTCTCCTTGGGAGGAGGAGGAGGAGGATACGCTCCAGGGTGCTCAGGCTTGGGGGGATGCTCGGGCTCCTCAGGCTCCTCAGGCTTGGGGGGTTGAGGCTGCTCGGGCTTGGGAGGATGCTCGGGCTCCTCAGGCTTAGGAGGCTGAGGATACTCGGGCTGCTCAGGCTTGGGAGGATGCTCGGGCTCCTCAGGCTTAGGAGGCTGAGGATACTCGGGCTGCTCAGGCTTGGGAGGATGCTCAGGCTCCTCAGGCTTGGGGGGTTGAGGCTCCTCAGGCTTGGAAGGATGCTCGGGCTCCTCAGGCTTGGGAGGATGCTCGGGCTCCTCAGGCTTAGGAGGCTGAGGATACTCAGGGTGCTCCGGCTTGGGAGGCGAAGGAGGAGCCGGAGGAGCCGGGTACTCTCCCTCATGATCGGGCTCCTCGGGCTTGGGAGGCTCGGGAACGGGATAGTTGCTTCCGTGTCCCTGCTCCGGAGGAGGGTAGGTCTCAGGAACCGGGTAGTGCCTCTTGGGCATATCGACGGCGGCGGCATTGGCCAGGCCAACGGCCGCGCTGAACAAGACAAGACCACGCATATTGGATAGTTTAACGAATGCTATAAACGAGTGCGGCTTTGTTAAACGAAAGGTGGGTGAAGAATCGAAAACATTTCTGGGGGAAACGGAGCAGGTCTCTTATAGATAACTCATGCTTATCCTCCCCCCTACCCCAGATCTAAGTTACCATCTGTTATTACTCGGCACAAATCGTTCAACTCAGGATAGAATACGGGCGTCTCCATAGCTATCCCAGTAACGTGATGTCATCCTGGTCGAAAGGTTGGGTAGCTTGCAGCTCTGGTGGACTAGGACGGGCCTGGGAAGCTCAGGATACGACAGCCGGGGTCCATAAATCCATGTCGAAATCACGATGGTGCCAAAGTTCGGATGGGACGGAATCTGGTATCGGTTTCGTCTCCTAAATTACCAAGAGAGCTTAGCTCAGGCACGGTCGTTAGTCTCCATCTAACACGGGTACCCATATTGTGCGCGGCCGTTTTCTTCGTGTGTTTTTTTTTTAGATTCCATACATAGTTAGACGCCGCCTCCTTTTGGTTCTCAGGCACACAAACGGTGTACCCGTCAACTAACCAGTCACTACAACACCATCCTGCGGGGTAAACTAATATGGCTAGTCTGTAGTCAGTTATGATCTGACGCGGCCGAGTTAATGGAGGGAGGACCTTTTGATCTGCGGGCGACAGTTGTTGGCTCTTTGTAAACAATCGGCATGGTTGGTTATCGAAGCCCTGGTCTTAACATGTTGCCCGGCCAAGTGTCTTGTGTCTTGTGTCTTTGTGGGTGATTCGTGGAGTCTATGGGTGGACCATCTCCTCGTATGAATCGTCTCGCTTGGCAGCGTGCTTTCACCTACATACACGAGATATTCCCTGTCGATCGCCGCTCATCTCCCCACTGTGCACTAAAATTTCGCCCACTGAATCTTGATAGAAGTTGGCAGTTGGACGGAGCGATATCCATTGATGATGAAATTCCATATGGTGTCTATGCACCAAGTAATTTGTAAACAGTGAGCCATCAGATGCCGTGTGCACGTTAACATCTGCTAAGGCCCTTAGTTGAGAGCTTCGAAACTCTCTCTCGGTTGATACCACCTATACGGTGAACTGAAGTGAAGCGCGTGAAAGTTTACGAGATTACCCTTGGTTGCGGTAGATTAGCATGTCTCTTCTGGACAAAGCAAGCATCTCGACATGAGGCCTTGCATTTGCGTGATGCTTGCTGTCCAATGCTGCATTTTGTTGCTACTGTAATCTCAAGGGTAAGGTTTATATCCCTGTTCCCGCATTCATGGATACCGGTGTCACCGCATCCTTCACTCGGCCAGTGCTCGCATGAGAAATAGGGGACTCACCCAAATTACATCCACAAAATGTTTCTTTAATATACAACAAGTGCATGCATTTGCTGACATGAGAAAGCTTGGTTTGCTCTTGAGAAAAATAGAGTAGCATGCAGCCACTCTACAAATTAAGCATACCAGCATAGTACCTGCATTATCAGGGACAAGGCGACAAATGAGATTCAAAAAGATACGAGAAGGCCACGAGTTCAGGGTAGTATGTAACTATCGTATCATTGTTGACCATGTCCTTGCATGGTTTGTTCGGAGTTGTTTGCCGACAGTCCCACGCAATCGCCGAGGGATGAGGGGACTCGATCGGTTATTCTTCTGTTATCCAGAAATAATCAGGGATAACTAGGCTTTTGGTCCGTTTGGCCAAGCAGTCAAAGCGGCTCAACCAGACCAGACGAAGAAATTTATGTATCATAATTAGTAAACTTATAGTTTTGGTTTACAGTACGTACATTGGCACGTGTGGATTATTCCGTTGAGATGAGGCTTTTTTCAAAGACCACTAGTATATATGTCCGATCGTTGACGTCAAGTTAGCTTAGACTCATGCAGCCAACTCATCAATTCCACTAGACAACATATGGGTTTCCGACTAAACAGTTGGCTTACAGCGAAGATCACAGCGATCAATAACAATTGTGTGTCAAGTCTCTAGTTCCTGCAATAGGGGTAAAATCACCGAGAAGGAGCAATTTATGCGATGACTAAGGTCTAATGAGTCCAGGCGCTGAATACGAGTCAAGGGTCAGCCTGTCAAGGGCAGAAACAGCTGGGTTCACTCTTGGAGCTATTAATATACATTGTTGTAAAATTTACAGCACAAGGCTGAACTGAACCTGAAGCCAGGATAATTGTCTTTCATTGACGAGATTGAATGCTTCGTTCGAAGAAACTCACGGCTCAAGTCAATTTACTTGCCGACCTGAGTTGCCAAGTCTGGCTCCAACCTCCTTTAGCTCACACCACTCCAGAACCATTATGGAAGTTGCTGCATCTCACAAGCCATCAGCGTTACAATACGTATGCAGTACGTATAGAATGTCTTACTGAAAGAAGAAAAACAGAAGCGTTTTCTGGCCAGTCCAGAACCAGCGAGAACTGGCTGGGATCGACAGGGGTAAGTTTCATGTGGTGCTCTAGCCTCGGCCATTGACTAAGTAACCCACTGCCTCTATTGAGCCTAGTGACTCGTGAGCCACTATTCACTCATGTCAGATACGGAGTATGGTCGGCCAATGCTCAATTTGACAACTATGCCGAACTATGAGACTGAACATTTTGTAATGAGATCAACCCTTGACCATTTTTCGTTTTCGTTGCTGATCATGACGCGAGTTTATCGTGAGCTTGATGGTCAAGCCAGATTTTTACCTTGTCAATCGTAGCATGAGGAAATATCGAGATATGTAGATGTGACGATCAAATTTTCACGCTCTGAGGTCATGAATTGTAAACTCGATCACAATACGTATACATTTTTTTAAGGTCAAAGATCAAATGAATTAATGTAGCTATAGACGAGTGACTACCCTTGAGTTCTTGCCATCCCTACCCTAAAGTCCAGCACGGTCGATAACAAAGAATTAGTCAAGACCTGAAGCTGTTTTCTTCTCGTATGCGATCGATTTACGAATAGTCCAACGTTCAGGTCCACTATGAGATTGGATTAGATCTGTAATCTCTATCCCACGGCTATGTAACATACGTGATATGATCTGAAGCTTGGATATCCACAGTGATCAGCATGATACTACGTCACTTTCTATTTCTTCCCTGAAGCAAATCGCTCATACGATGCTAGAGGACAGAGTTATCGGTGTGCAGAGAGTGGTGAAATGAAGTTTGAAGGAACCGTATCTTCTGATCACTAGTTGTAATCCTTGGCTTGAGAACGAAAGCAGACAGGTCCCAGACACTTACCGCTTGATCATGCATTGAATCTTCATCGGTCATATTGCTTAGGTTTTCAGGTTATAGCGAATATTAATTTGCTGGCATGTCAAACTCATCTCTGGGTTGAGTTTTTATACGCCCATCGTCCTTCATAGATGCAGCAGGCGAGACATCGTCACCACGGGAAGAGGACATTATTTTCCTGTGATGAGGCTCATATTCGGCTCTTACTCATGGCCTATATGCACTGATGCAGTGCTAGCAAACTGAACTGTTTCTTTTGGAAAAAGAAATATGAAGAACCGGATGGATCTTGATAGACCTATAACTAGATGGTTATAGGTAAGGATAACCTCAGGCACTCACGATTTGACAACTGACAAAACTAGTCCCTAGACATTTATAACTAATGAGGATATGCACTAACTCTCGAATAGTTCTGTAAACCCTTTGAAAATATATCAATGCAGCGGCACGTGAACACGTACTATTCGTGATCAAGTGAGCAAATAGAGCCTGTACCCTTAGGCCGTAACGCTAGTTACGAATTCGAAACGTTGAAATGCCTTTTCCGCTCAGATGGCTTGTCTCTTACCCTCCACGTGGTATAGCAATGCTTTGTTATCGTTAGGTTTAACCGCTTGTCATGCAAGTGCCATATCTATTCCATTCCAGTACAGATCAGTCAAACCAAATAGCCACCAAGTGGAATTAACCTGGAAGAGATGAGCTCTGTAAAGAAGTCACTATATTGGATGAGCATGCTGACCACAAGATCCAGTGTCTTCAAGCTATCTGTGAGTGGTAAAAAGTTAGACTGAAGCATTGGGTAACAACTCTGGAAACAGCATTCTGAGCTTTCAAACTATAACTCTACTGATAGATTAACTATCGGATTGAGGCCTGAAGGGCGGAGAAATTCCGCGCCTATCCTAGCTCAAGTGGCTTCTAATCCTCCATCATCCGATTATGCGTGTAGATTTACGCCACATACTCAAATTTGGGCGTCTTCTCCTGACTTGTCTTGCCCCCTGAGTCTAGATATTTCCGTTTCCCAACTGAGTGTTTGTGGCTGACAGCCAGGTCGGCTGTTTCGGCCTCACGGTATGTAAGAATACGTGTGGACTTGCAAAATTGCGCTTTAATGATGGCATCAGTGGCAGCTATGAGGCCCAGAACCTAGATTACCCAGCGGCCGCTTGTCCGTTTCAAAAGATTCGATGGCTTACATATGCCGAAATCCAGACGGGTTGAGTTTATTCCCGTAGGAAATGTGGTAACTGAAGGATGCAAGCAATGGATTTGCCAATAAGTGGCTGAACTCAGGGCCAACTTCCCCGGCGGATTGTGAACAGCGATATCGAACATGACTAAAGAAACAGATAGACGACTCTTCATGTTTTCGTCCTGGGGTCGCTTATCACGAGACTTTACCTTTGGCACTGGAGGCAGGTATCATTGTGATGCTTGAAACTTATTATATTTGTTCTTTCTGAAGTCAAGTATAAGCTGAAAATCCCGAAACTCATTGCTCTTGTTCCTACAACCTATCCCAGTTTGGGCTTACCACCCCCATGTAAATGTGGCTCTCGGGAATGCAGCACATTCCATAGCCTACAGCTGCCATCAGTCGTGGCGAGATCATTTAACAACTTGTCCCGTTTCAGCAAGTAGATCGACACCAAACACATCAGTTAGGTTAGGGAAAAGATGCTCTCGGTCTACTCTACAACCAATGACTCGGGAACAAGCGCGCCAAACGTTACTCTATGAGCCTGATGTGCCAGTAGAAAATGTTTGAAGATTTGCAGCCACTGCCGCGGTGGCACCAAATGTCTCATTAGCATGACTGATGAATAAAAGACTGACCCGACCCGTCTAATTCCCTTTTCTTCCTTTCTTGGTTCTTCCAACGGCTGAAGGCGCTTATGATGGCAACCGTCAAGCATCTCTTCATCTTGACCGCGCTGTGTCTGCTGTATCATGCAGCTGCCGCCCAGTCTCTCGCCTCCGTTCTCACCGATGCGCCTCAATGTGCTGTCAGTAGCATCCCTCCTCGATCAAACGACCGAAATTCGCTGATAAGTAGCTAGACGGAGTGTCTGTTCCAATTATTCAGCAATCCAGCCTTTCTCGGAAAGGACCAGGAGGCAGTATGCAAAGACAAGCAATTTGCCAATGATATAGGCGACTGTCTGACAGCCAAGTGTACCATCAGACAGACAATGGGTAGGCTTTCTGCGGCAAGGGTACTATGAGACTCTGATAAGTATTGACTTGTGGGATATAGACTTTATCAAGATGTCAGCAGTGGTATGCGGAATGCCTCCGACCAACAACCAGACGAGTTATCGGGTGACCATTATCATTCCGGCTTTCATGGCTACAGTGTTCGTTGCCATGCGCATAGCGGTCAAGATTAGTTTATCCCTTCCATGGGGGGTGGACGATACTCTGATTGTTGTGTCATTTGTATGTTGGTCACGTTGCCCTGATCAACAGCTATTGTATTGATGCGATACAAATAGGCCTTTCTGGTTCCTTTTGTAATAGTCATGCAAATCAGTACGTCGCTAACTGACTCTTCTCGATATATGACTGACTTGGTATTTGCCCATAGTGATTACGCTAGGCCTCGGTCTCGATATGTGGGTGCTTTCGGATTATCAAATTACATCAACTTTCAAAGTAGGACATTCTTTCTATCTTTAGTCCAACTCTGTGTTTGTCGAATAGACTGCTAACTTGAACTCAGATCTTTATATACGTCGAAATTCTTTACCTCGTGGCGCTGGTACTCGTCAAAGCATCCATCCTCTGCTTCTTCCTCCGTATATTCCCAGACGAGAAATTCAGGATTGTGGTAAAGTGCACATTGGCTTTCAACGTGCTCATGGGGGTACCCTTCTTCATCCTTGTCTTCTTTCAGACACGGCCTTTTGCAATGTTCTGGCAGGGTTGGCAAAAAAAGCAGTCCCGCCTTGTTATGAGCGGCATCGTCAAAGTTACCCTACCACACGCGGCATTGAATCTTTTCCTTGACGTATGGATGCTCGTTCTGCCACTTACACAACTGTGGGAGCTGGGTCTGAAGTTGAGAAAGAAGCTTGGGGTTATAGCCATGTTCAGTGTTGGTATCTTGTGAGTGATATGCGAAGTAACTATCATCCGATACTAACATTATTCTAGCCTTACAATCGTGGCTGCGATCCGAATTCATGAATTGGTGCTATTTGCAAGTTCTCGAGACTTGACAGGCATGTCATCCTGAATATGCATATTTGTCTTGTGCTAACAATTATCAGTTATCAATGCACAGACGGCTATGATCTGGTCAAGCGTCGAGCTGTCTGTGGGTATTATGGTCGCATGTATGCCTCACGTACGGCAGCTCGTTCAAAGTATGATATCACGAACAAAGAAGAATAAAGAGGGAGAGAAGGAGCATAGTAGCGAAGGGGTTTTTATTAATCGATCTCTTGCAACAATAACAGTGGATGATCCGACATCAACGCTCGAGCTGCATGACGAAGGCGGCCTTCTCAAAGAGAATGCGACAACAATAACGACAGGGAGCAGAGATACAGGATCAGTGAGTTTTTCCAGTGACGCAGAAACTCATGTCTAGATATAGAAGATGAAACATTCATGCAGGTCATGGTCGCATCGCGGAAATATAGATGTCATCAATGTAATTTTATCATTACTACATATTCATATCGTTTTGTTGGTATCATCAAGCTCATTATTAGACATTTATCGGCAAGTGTAACCGCCGTCAATGACAATATCAGCACCAGTGGTGTATGTGCTGGCGTCGGAGACGAGGTAGACGTAGGCGCCCTTGAGCTCCTTGGCGTCACCGTTGCGACCCATGGGGATCATGCTCCTCCAGAGCTCCTGGGTCTCGGGGTCGATGAAGTCGGACAGACCAGTGTCAATGTAGCCAGGGGAGATGCTGTTGACACGGGCAAAGTCGCGCCACTCGTTGGCGAGAGACCTAGCCATGTGGATGCAGCCAGCCTTGGCGACGTTGTATGAAGTCTGCTCCTGAGGGAAGTTGGCGATGTGGCCAGACATGGAGGCAGTGATGACGAAGGAGCCGTGGCCCTGCTTCTTGAAGTGAGCGCCGACAGCCTTGGCGCAGTAGGCGGTACCGTTGAGGTCGACCTGGATAACGTGGTCCCAGTCGGCAGCAGAGCCATCGATGACACCAGCGTTGGCAGTAGCACCGGCGCTGAAGCAATGTGTTAGCTCTTGATGCCTACATACAAGAGGGGGATGGATGGAGGGGTAACTTACTTGGCGATAAAGGCATCAATCTTGCCAAAGTCGTTGATAACCTCCTTGACGAAGCGCTCAACATCGTCGTAGTCGGCATTGTTCAGCTTGTAGGCCTTGGCCTTGATACCGTAGTCCTTGGTGAGCTCCTCGACGTTCTTGTCGGCGCCCTCCTTGCGGGAAGCGTAGGTGATGGCGATATCAGCGCCCATCTCGGCGCAGCCGCGGGCAGCCTCAATACCCATGCCGCGGGGTCCGGAAGCGCCGGTGACGACGACGACCTTGCCCTTGAGGCTGAAGAGGTCTGTGAGACGGTTGGCCTGGGGGATTTGCTGAACCATTGTGAAGGTTTGTGTGTTGGTGTTGGTGTTGGTGTTGGTGATGTGTATTGAATCGAAAAGAGCTCGAGGATCGACGGAGGGGTAATTGACTGTAATGAAGAAGGAGGGGGGAAAAGAAGAAGAACTGATCGCCAGGAGCAGAGTCTAGACTATTTGTACAATTGCTCTCTCAGTCCGCGGGGTGGCTGTTGACATAAAGCAGCGAGCCATTGAAGCAGAGCTGTAATGGATGGATGGGTCCAGTGATGTCATGGAAGCAATGGGCATCCAATGTCACTGATGTAGAGAAGAGAGAAATGGCAGCCATCGGCGATTGGGAGTGGAAGAGCAGAGAGAAAAGGGCCCACAAACTGTGCTGAGATGGAGAATGAGTTGAGTTGGCCTTGGACGAGTCGAGAACTCGAAGCTTCCAAAGAGCAAAGCAAAGACCAAGCAAGAGAAACAACGAGCTGCAAGCCCCTCCATCTACAGTACCCAAGTTACTGTCGAGACGCGTCGTGGGGTATCCAAGCCAAGCCAAGTCTTGTTGGAACTTGGTTGGGTGAACACACACATCGAGTTTGCTTGGTGGGATGGGATGCAATGCATGAACCATGTCAATTTAGCGATGAGTAACCACCGTTTTTGTTTCTTTTGACAATGTTTCGCGTCCCTCTTTGACCAATTGGCTCTGTATCCGGTAAACCTCAACAGCAAGACGTGTCCGTACAGCAGAGGCGGGGTGCGTTGCATTCGGCCGCCAGCAGCCTCTCTCTCACTGTCCTCTATGAAGCTAACTGTAGTGATCGCGATTCAACAGTGTGTCTTTCTTGAGGTTATCACGATCAATGGAACATTTCATCATTGATCCATCAAACCGCTTCTTCAATCTTGTAGAATACCACCGAGAATGAAGCTCCGCCGTGGATAAAACGAGCGTCATTGTCCCGTCTCAAGCTCAACCTTCACACACTTTTCCTTGCTTAGTGACCCCGCAGAACGGCCGGCTTCACCGCCCCTGTCTTGTAGAGACAACCTTGTTGGCTGGTTCGTTGGGCCTGGAAGCTGAAAAAAGGGGCCGGGCGAGTTAGTGCCAAAACGCGTCAACGTGTCGTGTCGAGGTGCATCTGCCGTGGACGGAGGGGTTAATATCCCGGTCCGACAGTTGCTGGGGAGAAGAGAAGCTACCCTAGATGGAAAAGATGATGGGAAAGTGAATATCTCACAAATGCTTACTTGATGGTTGTGGTTCTTGAGTAATCGTCCAAGTAACCCTGAATAATGCTTATTGTTATATGAAAAAATTTGAGCTAGTCACTTGCAGCTGTACAAAGATATCTGTAATGATTTATCACACGCACATAAGACATACCAACCTAAAAAAGGAAGAATCGCCCTCTGCAATGAGGGGTTGTCACCCAACGGTCATCGCATGGCGCAGGTCACAGATCAAGGCACATGTTGTTGAGAAGACCACAAAGTTCTCAATCGAGTAATTTCATTAAGGTACCTAAGACACAAAGGTTGAACCCTTGAAATAAATGCAGTGCAACACAGGTAAAACCCTCGCCGCTTTAGATCAAGTAGCGGAAATCCCGCTTCATCCTCAGAGCCTCGTCGGGGTTGTCCAGCGTCTCGGCGGCCGCCGTGTGTGCAGCCACGTCCTGGCGCGTCTCCCAAGCATCGGCCTCGCCCTTCTCGAGCTTTTTGTTGAGGTCAATGAGGATCATCCGGAAGAGGTAACATCCCACGACCGTGACACCAAACATGGACAGCACAATTCCGTAACTCTTGCGGTAGCCATTCTCCTTCAAGTCCCAGACGTAGGATCCTGCGACATTGCCCAGCTGACTGAAGGCGTTGATCATGGCGATAGCCACGGCTCGCTTTGCTGGAGGTCGGGGGAAGGATGAGCTAATCCACGAGTAGAAGACGATGAAGCCGGCGTACGAGGCAGCTTGCAGGAAGAGCGCCAAGTAGCGAGCAGCCACGTTCTCAGTGGCCATGCTGATGACGAAGCCGACCGTGCCAATGCCAATTGGTCCGACAATGTGCCAGAACTTTTCCTGGGTTCTGTCCGAGTGCCAAGCGTTGATGACCGAGACAATACAAGAGAACACCCATGGGGGAGCGCTCATGAGAAGAGTAGGCACGTAGCTGAAGCCGAGGGTTTCGGTCAAGCTAGGCTGTTTACATTGTTAGCCATGTTGCGCATCAAGAGATTGGTACAAGGTTAGCGACTTACGAAGAAAGCGTTGAACGAGAGACCGACGACGTATGCGGTAAAGGTAAGCATCATGAGGTAGATCTTGACATCCTTGACAGCCAGCTTCAGACCGTAAAAGGCACCCTCCTCAGCAGAGTCCTCATCAGCCTCACCAACATCCTCAATCATACGGAGCTGTGCAACCTGTCGCTCCTCCTCGGTAAATCCACGAGAGTTGTGCGGCAAGTCGGGCAGAATAAAGGCAGCCGAGATGGCAATGCCCATGGTGATGGCGCCTTCAATCCAGAACAACCATCTCCAGGCTTCGTGGCCGAGCACACCCTGCATGTTGGACAAGACACCAGCGCCGACGAGCGCGGAAAAGGCGTTGGAGATAAGGTTACCGCAGAACAAGATGGCGTTTCGCTTGGTCAACTCTCGGCGGGTGTACCACTTGGAGAGGATAAGAAGGGCACCAGGAAGAAACGCTGCCTCGACGAAACCCAGGAAGAACCGAATGGCGACCATACCGGCAAAGTTGTGGACGTTGCCCGAGAGGGTCGAGACGAGACCCCAAAGGAGCATGGCAGCCGAGATATAGAGCGACGGGCGCGAGATCTTGTTGATGATCATATTGGAAGGGACCTGCATGAGAATGTATCCCACGTACAAGATGCTCAGACACGTCGCGTATTGGTTGTAGTCGAGGCCAAGATCCTCCTCGAGACCACCGAGACGGGCCGCAGCCATGTTATTTCGATCGAGATAGTTCATAATGTAGATGAGGACGAACAGGGAGCATCGCGCGTCGAGCTTGCGCTTCATGCTCTTCTCAACAGCCTGTCGGTGCTGCGAGTCCATGGCGTAGGCGGCCGCTACTCGCGAGTCGGGATGGGAGTCGTTGCTCAGCTTGGCCGCGGCGACATGGTCGTCGCCGGGCTTGCTTCCGTGATCAGACATGGTGTCTGTCGGGTTTTGTTCTTTGTGATAGTTGTCTATTGAGTCTGATTAGCTATTGTCGTCGTTGTGCTGTGTGTCGCGAGACAACAAATTACCTTGGATTGGCAGGGTCTCACACAAAGAACGCCTGGTTAGAAACACTCAAGCAGACATCACTCTGACAGGAGCCGCAGGACATCTTGTTCATTTATGTATGTCAATCGATCGACATTGTTGCGAAACCCAGTCAGCCAGTTCAGCGTTGACTGTTACATCATTCATTGTCCATCCAATACCGTTGTGTTGTAGCGCGGAGAAGTCAAGTCTCCGGGAACATGGGGAACTGGGACTATATCCGCCACTATAGCCCAATTAGGCGAATATCGTGTGAATCACCAATAACCGATGGGCCTACCGAGCTGCAATTCTTTTGTAAAAAGGTGACTGTCACCCTCAAAGATCAACAGCCCAATGGCTTGACCCATACGAGCCCCCGTTGTTCACTCCATCTTCTCCAAAGCTGCAACGTTGGAGAACTTGCGGAGCCTCCGCAAATGAGGGGATATAAGACGGAATCAGTCCGTGCAACCCCCAGAATTCAGAAACAGGGCCGATTACTCTCCCCAAGTGCCGCAGTTTGACGGCCAAAGCTGCCTCTTCAAGACGGGTCAACTGACTCGCTAACACAGGCAGCAGAATTAAAATCAAGTCCTGCCCGTGGGGAAAGACCGTGGGGGGCTCGTCCCATGAATGGGGAAAATTTGGAGATGCCAAGTTAAAATTTCTTCTCTAATTAAAGGGAAACCCATGGTTGCGGCTCTATACGGTACTGACATGGAAAAGGATTTACCCAATCGTAACACCTCGCTTGGTTCAAACTTATTAATGCCGGTGCTTAACTCCATATCCCCTTGCTAGTACCGGGAATGTGCATGATTTGAAGTGCCTCGTGATGTGAAAATACCAGTAAACTTCTGTCAAACTCGCCAAGATGAACGGCAGTCGGAGAAAATTTTACGGCCTTGGCAGACGTGGAATTGTTCCAGAAGCAGGCCAGAAGGACCTGTTTACTTTATAGAATGTTTGTTATTAGTCCAGTACTGAAGGAGAGGTGACAGATCTACACGTGGTAAATGTGTTTGATGATGCACCCTTCCATGCATGTCAGCAGAATGTTGGCCATCCACTGTTCCTGCATTACTATCTCCCCTGCAGAACGAGAGTAGTGTTAGTTATCGTACCTTATGGATTAAATGTCCAGCTGAGAGAAAAGATTTGCTTGTACAGAGTCTGTGCATAAAACCAGCATAAAGGTAAGTGGCTACAGTTACCATAACAGGCATCCCGGACATCACACCGTCTCCATGTTAAATTTCTCGCTTGATGCATTAAATTTGTCAACCATTGCCAAGGCCAAACTAATCGCTAATAATTCTATAACATCATTCATCATCCGAGACGTTGAGTCTCAACAAGAAAACAAAAAACAAAATAGATATCTAGTGCTTTTTTAACATCCCAGCTTGAGTAGTTTCATCTCTCGACTGCTTCAAGAAAGGAACCAAAGTCGTGCCACCAGTCCCTGTCAACTCTTCACCGGCTTTTCTAGACGATGAGCTAGCCAGGTTCTGTGGACCCGACTTGCTTCCTTGTCGAGAAGGCAGGATGATATACCTGGTGACAATCTGGATATGCTTGTTCCTGAACAGACTCAAGGCTTCTGTCGCGGTTGTGAATGCGCGTTGAAGTCGGTGTTGCTCGGGAGTGCTTGGTGGTAGTAGAGCGAGTTCTCGGATACTGCCCATGCGTGCAATGTGTGTTAGGAAGCGTCGATGAGGACCGGGCATGTAGTCCTTGACGATGTCGTGATAACTTCTCTCGCCCTTTGCAGAAGTGTTATTTCCGCTTGTGACGTGCTCAACGCCGAGCACGATGTCGAAGAACTGAATCAAAGAGCTCTGGCCATTGCTTCCCCCTCGGAGATGTCGCCATTCACCCTTGCCGTCGCCCTCGTCGTAAAAGACACCTCTCGGTAGGCCGGCAGATTCCATGTTCTTGCTTCCAGCCAAGAATGGTCTAATCTTATAGTAAAAGGTCATAGGGTCACACTTCTCATACATCCTCTCTAGTAGTGTGCCTACACCATCAATGCATGTCTTGAGCTGTTCAAGAGCTGAGATGATGACTTCGTAGTCTCTTGTCTTGACAGCCTCAAGAGCTTCCATCATGCGAGGAATGATGGTACCGGCTTTGGCCTCCATGGCTACACTGATGAGTAGGAACCATGACTCTGACTCTGTTCCGGTAAATGTGTGGAGGGTATCGAGTTGGCTGAGATCGGTAAAGTCGTTGCCTGAACAGGAGAAATTCCACAGGTTGGCGGCGGCATATGTGAGTACAGGAGGAAGTTCCAGATGTTTTGAGACTTCAAGGAAGGGTACGGTAATTTGTGGAGGCAAGACCTAGGAACCAACGATTAGTGTCTGCGGTATTGGAAAGCGATTCAGCAAACTTACCTCTTCAGGCTTCTCTCCACCCCAGACATACGCATGGGTCAAGAAAGCAAGAATAACATATACTCTCCTCCATTCTGGCTCGGACCGAAGACGGTCAGTGGACAACACAGGAAGTGTGTCAACAGCCCTTCTAATGTCAAAATATCGGACTAAAGCCGGGAGGTGTTGAATAACAAGCTCCCAAGGCTCGTAGTAGGGATCGGGTAGTTGTTTTAAAGGGCTGTGTTCGGGGAGGAAAGCATTGCTCGACACGGCGTATTCTTTTAGCTCGGCGGTCAGCTTGATCCGAGGCAATTGGTGAGTTACTGCGTGGGGCGACATTGTGAATTATAAAAGAAATAGGGCAAAAAGTGATGATGCTAATGATACAAGGAATCTCAGCTACGGCCTTGCTTGTAGAAAGAGAAGAGTCATGTCCAATTGATCACACAATGCCAGTCCACGAGTCTAAAATACAGTTTACCAGTTCCGTACGGATGGCCTTCCCAGTTTTCGGTATCCCTCTCATCCGCGTTGTTTACCTCCGTATCATGTCTCCGTCCTCCGGCTTCCGGTCTCCGAGAGAATCGAACCGAGCAAAGCGTGTCTTCCGCTGCACATCATGCGCCGTCCTGCAAATGCCTTGGAACCAATCACTGTTTGTTAGTGCATCAAATATGGATGTAATGACGTTAACTATGCGGTTCTTGGCGGATGTCGGACGACGGAAGTTCGGATGCGGCTCATCTTCCGCTCTTCCGTATCAAATCTTGACGACACCGGAAGTGGCCGAGATGGGGTCTCAACGGAACATAAAGTGATTTCGCAATCCCTTACTCACAGCGGATCATACGACTTCAATACCAGCATCATCACTGTCATAACATAACATCATATCACATCACAATGGAGCTGTCAGCATTCGTCGACCGCCTTCGAAGCGGTGCCTCACCCAAGTTTCCCCATGACGCCAATTCACTCGAGTTTGCCCGCCAACTCGACTCACAAGACAAGCTAAGCCATCTTCGGGATGAATTTGTGCTCCCCACAAAGCAATCTCTCAAGAAGAAGGCCCTGGATGGAACAATCCCTTGTGAGTATGCCATCACAGACTGTATTATATAATGGCTAACTTATCCTTCCTCAGCCAATGGCCCAGTGCACAATGGTACTAATGGTACCAACGGCCACAGCAATGGCCACAATGGAACCACTGAAGACTCGGAAAAGTGCATCTACTTTGTCGGAAACTCTCTTGGTGCTCAGCCCAAGGCTGTAAGAGAACACCTCAACGCTCAGCTGGAGACATGGGCATCTATCGGTGTGAATGGCCACTTTAGCGCGCTGGGCAACTCACCGTTGCCTGCCTGGCAAGATCTTGCCGAAGACTGCGCTATCAAGTCTGCCGATATCATCGGTGCATCTCCCCACGAGATTGTTATTATGAACACCCTTACAGCCAACCTGCACCTGCTCATGGCCAGCTTCTATAAGCCAAACGAGAAGCGACACAAGGTTATCCTGGAGTGGAAGCCATTCCCCAGCGACCACTACGCTATTGAGAGCCAAGTTGTGTGGCACGGCTTGGATCCTGAAAAGAGCATGGTCAAGATCCACCCCAATGAGGACTACATAATAACGACGGACTTGATTCTCTCTACGATTGATGAGCACGCCGAAGACACAGCCCTTCTCCTTCTCCCCGGTATCCAATACTACTCCGGCCAACTCTTTGACATTCCTCGCATCACGGCTTACGCCCAAGCCAAGGGTATCGTTGTAGGTTGGGATCTCGCACATGCTGCTGGCAACGTCGAGCTCAAGCTACACGACTGGAACGTCGACTTTGCCTGCTGGTGCACATACAAGTACATCAATGCCGGACCCGGTTCTATCGCTGGTGCTTATGTCCACGAGCGACACGGCAAGGTCGAGTTCAAGGATGATTCGGGCAAAGCTACTTACCGACCACGTCTGATGGGTTGGTACGGAGGTGACAAGAGCGTGCGATTTAACATGGACAACAACTTCATCCCTACTACTGGCGCAGGAGGTTTCCAGCTTTCTAACCCTTCTGCTATTGATTTGGCCAGTTTATCTGGTGCTCTGTCAGTCTTTAACAAGACCTGCATGCACGATCTAAGATCAAAGGCGCTTGTCT
Source organism: Fusarium buharicum (assembly GCA_014822075.1). Classification (NCBI taxonomy): domain Eukaryota; kingdom Fungi; phylum Ascomycota; class Sordariomycetes; order Hypocreales; family Nectriaceae; genus Fusarium; species Fusarium buharicum. The sequence continues at coordinate 26,915 of JAATHB010000629.1, read as the reverse complement.
TGACTGCGTACGCTGAGCATCTGTTGGACCAGATCCTGGCCGAGTCATCGGATGAGGAGCCTCTCTTCCGCATCATCACACCACGAGATCCTCATCAGCGAGGAACCCAGTTGAGCGTATTGCTACGAGATGGACTTTTGGATAATGTCAGCGCGGCGCTAGAGGAGAATGCTGTGATTTGTGATAAGCGGAAACCTGGTGTTATCCGTGTGGCTCCTGTGCCTCTTTACTCGAGGTTTGAGGATGTTTGGAAGTTTATGCAGGTGTTACGAAGCGCTTTGAAGCCTTAGAGTGGGATGAAAAAAGAGGAGATTTTTGTCAGATAATGATTATGCGTAATGAAAGCTTTGAATTCTTCAATTCCATCTACTTGTACAAGACATTATTTTGAGAGCGACACTCAGTCAACTCGGTATGCCCCGTAGACTTTCAAGTCAAAAAAAGCCAGACAATATGACATCTGTAGCCAACTGTTGAGCCAAAGTGACTGAGCATGGGATCTTTTCTTCGCATATCATCGTCTTACTGCAGAGTACTCGGTTAAAGATGGCACTCAAATGCACGGCCAAGGCTGCGTGTTAGAGGCACGTAATCAAGCTATGCAGTTTCGGACCCAGGTTTTTGTTATCCAAGAACGTGCCTATCTGTCTCCAAGATCTGACGTTTCCGAAGTTCCGCTTCCAAGGCCAGGCTCAACAAAAGACCTTGGAAGCTGACTTGTCATATTGTCACCTCCAAGCCCGAATATTAAGTCCCGTCACGGAAGTTTTCAGAGATGATGGGTCAGATCAATACCACCTCCCGCATCTAGCAAAGCGAAAAGATTCAGAGCCGAGCCGGAATCTCCATCCGCACCGAGCGTTCCGCCCCAGTAACTCGGATCTGGAGTCTGCATCATAGACTCGCTTAAGCCTAGGAAAGCCGAATCGAGATCACCAAATAGCGGTGATCCGACGTTCTGAAGTCCGTTGTGTTGTAGGAACGACCTATCCAATGATTCTCGTCCTCTGTTGTTTGATGTTGGACTGGCTACCGACTGACTTGCTTCCCTGCCGAAAGCTGGCGACGAGTCTATCCCAGCGTCGGATGGTATGAGTCCAAATAGCTGGCTCGAGTTTTCAGTTCGTCGCTGACGTTCTGCCAGCTCACGCTTTTCAAGATACTCGAGCGCTGCAGCCAAGAGAGATTGCGCAATGAGCGAGTACTGTCCTGCGTGGGTGTCGTATTTAGAACAGTGATCCAGAGCGTGGATTGCCATGCGGGTGTATTTTTCGAGGACCCTGCCAAAGCCACCAAGGAGACCTATTCCAAGCACGAGGGAGCTGGCGAACAGCCATGACCTGCTAACAGTCAGGACTTGTAGCAATAAACATCCAACCTAGAAGACTTACACAAGAATGGGTACATGTCTGACAAGAACACCTCTCTGGATCAAGTCGAGTATAGGATCAACCATCAAACTGGCCGCGTCGATGCAAGCATCAGCCAGCTTTGACTTTCCAGATGTCAAAGCAGATCGACCACTTGATGCCATTGACGTATCGGACAAGCGACGACAAAGCTCATACATGAGAAATGGCCGAGAAACAAGCATGACTGCGTAGTAGTATGTAGATAAAATCTGACAAGCACCACTCGCTTGAGCCATGTCATGCACTTCAGGCTTCGCGATTATATCCTTGAGTTGCTTTAGCCAGCGCGATGACCAATCTCGCAGTTGCAGTGATATGCCTTCGGTGAGCTGTAGCGATATCTTACGCCTCGAGTAGATCTCGGTGACTACTCCTTCAAGCACCAGGAATATCTGCACCGACGCGTTGAGTAAGTCAAGGGACTCCTCGAGGTTCTCGTTAGGGCTTTGATATGGGACGGTACAATCAACATCAGAAGTAGCAGGCGGCCGGCCCATGGAGGTGCTCAGAAATAGATCAACGACACGAAGACTCTTCCATAGACGGTCTCTTTGTCTATGAATGACGGGACCAAAGCGTGCATTGACTTCTGTCCTGTGAATGCCAATTGAGTACGCTGCACGCACAGCAGTGCCAAAGAATAGAAAAGCTCCGTTGATCTGACACGAGCAAAGCATGTAGAGTGTAATGAGAGTGAACATCTGGATAGTGGTAACACTAAGATTACTGCAGAGGTTTGCGTATGCTTTCTCTCGTGCATACTCAAAGTAGTCCTGAGCACGCGCCTCATCGTCAATTCTTGTCCCAATGGCAAGCACAAGAAGATTGACCACAGTGGTCGCATCGTCTGGCTTTTGACTCATGTGAGCCCATAGCACGAGATCTTCCTGAAGCTTCCGGTTGTCGAAGAGATCCACAAGGCCAGTTGCAATGGACAAGTAATTTGATACAGCTGAAGGAATGTGATCCGGGTCGATGATGGGTATACTGTTGTCACCTGGTATCCGACGCGATTGGTGTGCTGTAGCGTTCTCAAGGACAGAGTAACGACTTGACTGGGGTGCAAAAGCATTTTGGCCAACCTTTGTCGTCACGAGTTGTCGGACAGACTGAAAGAAAGAGAGCGGTGCACAATCTCCCACGAAGATTAGTTTGCCCTGAGCATCGCATACCAGTCTTGCCTCTCTTGGTACCTCAGTCTCATCCTCGGCATCAATTGCCTGGTGCTGCTCAGACCTTGCTTGCTCCGTGACGACATCAGTATTGACCGGTGTCGACGGAGTTGGATGCCTCGTTGAGTGTCTTGTTGAATGTGTACGTCCCTCTCGATCCGACGTCGGTGGAGATCTCAGTGAAGCTACAGATCCTTGTCCATTGCGACGTCGACGCTGAGGCGAGTAGTGACAATCGTGAGGCTTCTGCCGTCGCGTACAATAACTGCAGGGCAATTTGCCGTCGCACTTTACCTTGCGAGCTTTGCAGCCATCGCAGGCATTGGCGATTCTGCTTCGGATATAGCGATCTGGTCCCACAGATTCCATTGTCTACTATGTTAGTAATATCCTTTTTTTTGGTGTCGGTGAAGATTTGTGCTACGGAAGCACTGTCTGTGTGTGGCTGGCTCTGGCTCTGGCTCGGGAGTTTGAGAGACGGAGACATGACATTGCGTAGGCACCGTGCCCAAGCGGAAAGAAGCGGATGTACGGAACAAAAGAAATTGTTAGTGCAGCGTCGGGCCGACTTAAGCTTCCGAAGCAAGATGACAAGTATATGTATTTGTCTGCCATAACAAAACAAATACACGCTTCGTATAAGATGTAGGTCCAAGGCAAATAGTCGGGGCTTGTTGATAGCAATAGTCAGTCCCGATACGACGTATCAAACCAATCGCGTGCAAACATCTCTTGCATGCTCACTTCGGATATGCAGCTACGGCTCGGATCAGCATCACAAGTCAGTCACATGACCCGGAAGCTTGATAATGAACTTGGACAAAAAGAGACGGAACCTATAAGACCTACTGAGATTTAGGAGAAGAAACAGGAAAGATAACAAAGTACTCAGGCAATTTAGGTAATCATTGGACCAATATCTAGCTGCGTATTTCTAACAGTTCACCCAAAACCTAAGTAGAAATCTTCTGCCTCTTCTCACTACCACCAGCGTCCCCCTCAGCCTGTCGCTTATTGCCGGCCTTGGACGCCTCCTTGTCTTCTTGTTCGACTCTCTCATCGACAACACCGTCTTTCTTGCCCAATTCATCACTGCCGTAGATAAACTCGTCGCTCAGCGCATTGGTACACTCTTGGACGCTACCACGCGTTTTCTTGCGTTGCTCCGAGATAACCTCGTCCTCCGTATCCCTTTGTGCAGCATCAATGGCTGTCTTGAAGTGACGGCTCTCTTCACATTGGAACGGAAATGCAGCGTACTGTTGGTCGAAAACACTTACCATCAACTTACTTCCTTGTCTGGATACACCTTCAGGTCTGACCAAGGTGGAATCCTATGTTCCTTGCAGATTTCGCTCAAGTCGTGAGATTGTATTGGCTGTAGATACTGCTGAGCGCTACGTCTCAAGAGCTCACCAAACTTCTCCAGGCGCGCCCGAGCAAAACCGACAACGACATCAGATTCACTCTGTGATCGGATAAAGTCGTTGACGTCTTGGGATGATACAAAGCTTCCGATCTGTGTCGCTGTCCGGATAGATTGTGCAAGAATTGCGCCCAAGTTGGGCTGGCTGTGATGTGTCTTCACCGCTTTGAAGTCCTCGTTCCCACCTTGGCATGTTGTCTGTGTCAACTTCCTCAAAGTGTTTTTTAATGGCCAACCGAGGAAGCGTTGTAGTGGCGGATTGCATCATTCTCGTGCCCATGTCGACAGCATCGAGACCTGTGATCGGGGGTAGAGTATCGGGGCCGTCAGGCGCATCCTCATCAATCACAGTATTCCCCTGGTTCCTTAGCTGTTCTGGGTAGCGCTTCCTATGCTCTTCTTAGGCTTTTAACATCTCCAACTCTTCCAACTCGTATTGAATCGTCGGATGGTTCTGTCTTCCTCGTAGGCGCACAGGATGTCGAGCGCATTGGGCTTGGCCAAGGCATCAATGTCGCCGGGTTGGACTACCTCTTTGACGTCGTTGTAAATCGGTGTGATGAATTGTTGGAATTTGAGGCCAGCCCCCACAGATTGGTTCTTGGTCTTCTGAAACATCGAACCTGATATCTTGGGGTCCAGCACTTCGATGGATAGTTGAAACCACGAGTGCAAAAAGATGCAGAATATCTGGGGCCAGGGAATAGTACAAATCGGCATTTGTAGGTGAATAAACAAGCTGTAACTCACCGATGATATCAACGTAAGAGACAATCTCCCTGCTGGTATTGAAAGCACAGTATTGAGCAAGGTCACCAGCCGCACCAATTACAGGTAGCCACTTCTTGTTGATCAAGACACCAGTGGGATACCCCATGGCTTTGCACCCCTTGTAGTCATTCGCTGCCTGGTGACCAGATCGCTGGGGGCTTACATGGTGGATATGAGAGTAATCACTGTGGTTGTTTATCCAGTTAGGAAACTGGAGGATTGGGTGCTCCTTGTTGACGTCAAAGATGCGCATCAAGCTCTTGAAATTGTGATGGTGTTTGCTCAATGTCTCAATCTGGATCTTTTTCTCATTCGATGGCTCATTCTGTTGGCGAGCGCTAGCCCACCTCTTTCTTGGTGGAGCCATGTGAGGTCGTTGTTGAGATAAAAATCCAGGAGTGTTGGAGTAGTTGTGCTCGGGATTATGAGCTGAGGGAGCCTCGAGAATCGATGTCCACTCAGGTGAGGCCGCAATACTCACTGATATAGGGATTTCAAAAAGGCTTGTCTGAAGGAAGGAATTCCTGATGCAGCAGCAGTGACAGGACAAGGTGCATGTGAAAGAAAGAAAAATGAGGAGGAAGTTGAGATCAGGGAAGAGAAATTCATGTATCCGAGAATTCGCATTATATGATGAAGCCCTGATGAATTAAAACAAGCATGATCGAAATTATAGAGTTCTGATAACTGGTTATAAATCCTGAGTTGTTGCGTTGTTGCGATATCAAGCCATGGGCTTGGATGGACCGCCACGTTGATGCGTATCTTGATGGCCCAAGGCAACACACCCATAAAGGGTGAAACATATAGTAATAGGCTGCAAGTCAAAAACAAGAACTTAAAATAAACAATAAAAGCGGTTATAGATGAATAAAGAGAACATTCAGTATCAGCACTAGAGAGACACTGACGAACTTTGCCAGAGGTCCCCTCTCGGATCTGCAGCTGTGTGCCATTCCTGCTATCTGGTTTTTATTAAAAAAAAATCTATATTTGAAGAGAATAGCATGAATTAGAGAGCTAAGTAACACCGTTTGAAAAAAAAAAAAGTGCGAATAATCGACGAGTCGCGGACAATAAAGTCATAGAGACCATTCCAAGCAGTCTGAATTTCTTGACTGATGCCGCACTCCAGCAACAAGCAGGCAAAAGTCGCATAGCCCGAAGCAACCCGCTCGATCAAGATCCAAGTTTCATAATCAAGAATATATCAATATAATCGGCTATCATGCATGGCGATTGTGGGGGCGTCAAACCGAGGTGTGCCCCGAAATGGAAGCTACCAAGCCAAGGAACCTTTGACAGCCTGGGGTAAACAACCCCGGGGAGTAGCCAGCCATATCGGGCAATTCACTTTGATCTTGGGCTAAAGCTGAGATATACTAGCTTACCGAGCCTGATGATAGGGGCCAATTGTTACGGAAGAGTTACCGATTAGTTATGCTACCGAGTAGGGGTCGCGTACCCTCCACGTCTCTGCATCAACACGTGAAGAACCCAGAACTCGGTAGGGCCTCAAGAGTCGTTGGTACCTAAGTTTTCAGGTGTATTCAGAGGTTCCCTCTTTAGGATTATCAACATTGATAATCACCTGGCTATCATTTAACGAGTGAGTGGCAATCTGACATCTCGATACGTTGGCCACCCGGGAGCGGTTGTTTACGACTACGCCCGGTGAGGGATAACAATCAGTCACAAACTGGATCCTTTCTGTGATCATTCTCAAGGATATGAGATAGAGTTCATACGCCTGAAGGTTTGTGATACTTTCCAGCCCCAGGCTGAGACTTCGTCATGCTGCAAGTCTGCATTGACCAAGAGAGTTCAAGAAAGTGGACGAACGAGATCACTAACCGGTAAAACGCATCGAAATGGCATCTGTAAGTAATCTGACATCAATTTTCGGAATGCAAAGATCGAGATTCCCATATATCTCAAGAGCAACTGTACCCTGGCGCTCGCGTGGCAAACGGGTGATAACATCGACAGCAGCATCTATCCCCAGATATGCCTGATTCAATGTTTCGCCTCACGATGGATTATCGTTACCGAGACATGAGTATACCCATGCCTGTGGCAAGGTCCAACGCTGGGCTGATCTGCCCTACATGCATGCGATCTTCGGCCTCAACGAAGGCGAGTTTCCTTCCAGAACCTTTCTGCTACACCTTCAGTAGACAATCATCCGGAACTCGGGGACATGATCGACGATGTCGAGACAGGAGTGGTCAGGATAAACACGCCGCATGCGACGTCGTCGGCGATACCGTTGGTTCTCGAGATTGCGGCGACAGAAGCCTGAGAAATCGACTTGGAGCTGACTGATAACGCCATGGTAGAAATGACTGTTGTTTTGTTACCTGCTTGTTTGTGGGGCAATCTTGCGAAAGAGCACATCTGCATGACAACCAACAATGAGTTGGAGTCGTAGATATTGAATAGCAGAATTGGGTATAGTGGTCATCTCAGACAGACAAAAGTCCGTGTTGTGGCCGAGCAGGTGATACGACGTTAGAAACATGGGGCCCTTGGCTAAAGATAGGCAGGGTTATTCTGGCCGACCAACCGTTGTTACAGCGCATACAGGGACGGCAACGCTGGTTCCTTTTGGCCTTGGCAGCCCTGTCATGCTGTTTAACTACTCGGCAAGTCGGCACTGAACAACGGAATCACTCACATCTGTGCTATTAAAGATTGCGGAGGAGGCGACACAATCGAGCGGACAAGATTGACCGGTTTTACGCTTAATTTAACAGACAGTGACATGAAGATAATGCGCTATTTCTGCACACGTGATGGTGCTCTTGTTACAGTACCACAGTCGGGGTCGTTATGTCCAGCCGGGATTAAACACTCAACTCCCCTGTAGCTTATCTACATCTTGAGCAATTCCCTGCGGATATGAGTGTTCACGACTTCAGGTCCCGCAAACATTGGAGATAATAAAAGACACAAAAACATGGCATCAAAAAGGCCCTTTACTAATGTGGACAACAACGGCCAACTGCAAAGGAAACACTGCAGGGCGCAACCAACGAACTTTTACAAAGGTCCCGGAAAGGCGCCAAGTGCAACAAAGGTTCCCCGAGCAGTTGGCCTATGAGCTTCGTGAAAGTGGTCTGACTATTCCTAAACGAGGCATGGTGTTCCGCCCAGAGTGGACAAACCAGGGCATGTTTGATAGTGTTTGATGAATGGGAAAGGTAACTTTTATCTCTGGGGACTGCGTTATCGGAAGCATCAGGAGACTTTTTGCTGTTGGAAATGAGTAACAATCGACGATGACTGGATTAAAACCGCCCGGACATGGGATATCAATGGCAGAGTCATCTCTGCGGTTAATTCTCAATGGGTAGATGGCGATACTGCACTTGATGCTTATCCACCATTCACGTCCAAGCTTTACAGAGCAACCCTTCTCCAATCACTCTATGAGCAAGTGGCGTATCTCTCGGTTCTCGGTGCCACCCGCTACTCTATCTGGGGGTGGAGCCATGTGTCCAGCGTGTTCCCCCGTCCGTCCGTCCCACACAGACCAAGATCAGCTCTTGCGGCTGGGATACACAAAAGTCCAGAGCCGATTGCCCGTCCCATTTGGGCAGCTGTAAGTCAGCATCTCGTCTAATTCGCCGGCATCGCAGATAACGTCGCAAGTTTAGTCTGGAACGTTTGATATCCCCGTATGTGGCGGGCCTAACATGCGACCTTCTATTTGGCAATCCGCCTCGCTGGGTCAAGACAAAGATCATCTGTCTCTTGCTTTTCTTGCATGTCTGCAAAAGATCCCCGAGGCATGTGGCCAGGGAGATTAGCCACTTACTGAACTGGGGTTTCAAAAGTACCACTCTGTCTGTCATTATCTGGGACATGTGCGATGCAACTGCAATGCATCTCGCCACGGGCAGAGATAAATAAATACTGACGCCCAGCCCCAGAACTTTATGTTTTGGACTTGATCAGTCGTACCAGTTTTCAAGCTTCTTGATACTCGTCTCCGCCTTGGGATACTCGAATTGCCCAACATGGTCGTCGAAACCGTCGTCCCGGACCGCGTCCCTGAAGACAGCCTTCAGCCTACTCACGTTGAGAAGCAGCCTGACTTCGACGTCGACCTCAAGTCTGAGGCTGATAGTGAGGATGATCGTATCACCGATCTGTTCTCTAGCTTCCCACCTGCCAAGGGTGTTGAGTATGAGCCTAACCCACTGACATTCCGTGCCGTGGCTGTTGGTATCATCCTTGGCTCGCTCGTCAACGCCTCCAATGTCTACCTCGGTATGTATTAGCAGATTTGTATCTCAATGATGTCTTCCTAACGTGCTATACTCAGGTCTCAAGACTGGTTTCACCTTTCCCGCGACAATGTTCGGCGCCATCTTTGGTTACGGTTTCATCCTGATGCTGAGTAAGTCCATGCCCAACATCCCTCTTCTTGGTGGCAAGTTTGGTCCCCAGGAGAACTCGATCGTCCAGGCCGCTGCTACAGGTGCTGGTGGTATGTCCGGTGTCTTTGTTGCCGGTCTGCCTGCCATGTACCGTCTGGGCCTCTTGTCGGATGATCCCAAGCAGGATTTCGGCCGCATTCTCACCATCACGCTGGTGTGTGCTTTCTTCGGTCTCTTTGCCGCTGTTCCTCTTCGAAGATTCTTCATCATCAACGTCGCTCGAGAGCTGAACCTCGTCTTCCCGACTCCCACCGCGACTGCCATGACTATTCGCTCCATGCATGCTGTCGGTTCTGGCGCCAATGATGCCATCCAAAAGATCAAGGCCTTGGGTATCGCTTTCGGCATTGCCCTCTTCATTATTGTTGTTGGACAATATGCCGATGGTATCCTCCACAACTGGCACATCTTCACCTGGTTCTACGCCTGGTCAGGCTTCACGGCCACTGGTCTCCTCGACATCCAGTCTTGGGGCTGGTATGTTCAGCTGACCCCGGCTTTCTTTGGCTCTGGTCTTCTCGTTGGTCTCAACGCCGCCGTCTCTTGGTGGGGAGGTACCGTCCTCGCTTGGGGTCTTATCGGTCCTCTCCTGGTTCACTACGGCGAGTGCATCGGCGTCGCTGTTGGAGAGGGCAAGTGGGAGGGTCTCACACGATTCAGCGTCATGACTGGAGCTGATGAGCCCGGCTATGTTCCCTCACCTCGATACTGGATGCTGTGGCCTGGTGTCATGGTCCTGATGGTCTACAGTCTGATCGAGTTCTTCCTTCACGGCAAGGTTGTCTGGGACGGCATCAAGTTTGCTCTCCGAGAGTCTGCTCGCTCCATCAACAACATGCTTCAGTCCCGTGGTCACCAGAACTCTTTCCTTGCCAGGCAAGCTGCCAAGGCTGATGCTGATGGAGGTGTTGAGGACTTTGCCGCCCAGAGTGAACAGGTTCCTACCTGGGTCTGGGTCGCTGGAACAACCGGTGCCCTTATCTTGGCTTGCCTTGTCACTGAGCTACAGTTCCACATGAACGCTGGTCTGGCTATTCTTGCTTGCATCCTGGGTGTTCTGTTTGCCTTTATGTCCATCTACGGTGGTGCTGTTACCGACTGGTAAGTCTATTCCGTGCCAAAAGATCAACCATATGCTAACACTCGAACCAGTGCTCCTCTTACTGCGTCCGCCAAGGCCTCTCAGCTTGTCTACGGTGGTATCACCAAGGGCAACTTCGACATTAAGGCTGCACAGCGAATCAACCTTATTGCTGGAAACATCGCTTCTGGAACAGCCGACGTATCGTACTCTCTTGTCAGCGACTTCCGAGTTGGTTTCCTCCTCAAGACACCTCCCAAGTTGCAGTTCTACGCTCAGGCCATTGGCACCGTCGTCTCGGTCTTCCTCGCACCAGGCATTTTTGTCCTGTTTATGGCGGCTTACCCTTGTGTCTTCAGACCCAGCCCCGACCCCGCTGACGTCTGCCCCTTTGCTGCTCCCTCAGTTGCTGCTTGGGAGGCTGTCGCTGTGGCCGTGACCCTGCCCAGTATCCCCATTCCTCGATCTTCGGCCATATTCTCTATCGTTATGGGTGTTGTTTGCGCTCTCCAGGCTGTCGTCAAGCACTTCATCCTCGTTGGTCCCCGAGAGAAGTACCGTAACTGGCTGCCCAACTGGATGTCGGTTGGAGTCGCTTGGGTGCTTGGTCCCGACTCAGGATATGCCAACGCCATTCTTTGTAAGTTACACTCTCTATTCATTGCTTTTGGGCCCACGACGATGCTGTCGCGTGGGAGGTGGTGGTCCGAACCACCCTAAGCCTTTAATCTGCCCCGTTTTCATCGAATTTTGCTAACGAAACGCGCAGTCGGTTCTATTACCGCTTGGTGGTGGAAGAAATATTTCTCTAACCACTGGGAACTCTACGGCTTCGCGATTGCTGCGGGTCTGATCGCCGGTGAAGGACTCGGTGGAGTTATCAACGCTGCTCTTGAGCTGGGCAAGGTCAGTGGCACGTTCAAGGGAACTGAGATTGCCTTGCCCGGTGCTGATTGGTAATTTTGATGATAATGAATTTGGAATACGGAGTCTGAGCGATACTGGTTTTTGTTGTGGACGATTCTCAGCCTATCCTTGTAGAATGCATGAAACAGACGTAACTAGATCGCTATAAACTCATAATTAATTTCTATCTTTTATGAACGTCACAATTCTGATGAAATCTCGTGTCTAGCCGTAATAAATGCACTTTAACTTTTGTAATATTCCCTATTCCCCTGACGTCGCTCCAGATTGGATCGGTATCACTAGTGACTTCGCATGCCACGATTGGATCAGCTTTCGTTACCGACTTGCAGAAAAAATTAATTATATGTATATGTATAAGCTTCTAAGACTATAGCTCAAGTGACATACATAGGCCTAGGCTAGCTGGTTACGATCTCCTTCTTGTGGTTGAGTAAGAATTGTCTTTCCAAATGTGTGCTTTTCTTACCGCAACACTGAGCACTGGACACTTTGAGTGCCGAATAAAACCTAAGTGCCACCTCTATAAGAAAACACCAGCTTGGCCAAAGGGCTATTTATATAGTGGAAATATCCGGGTTGATAAGCATCCTGGGGATCTAAGACACCGCAGCTGGTCATACATGTACGATCTTGTAAAGCAAGTAGTGATTCATCTTGCCAGTTCCTCTATAAACCACGTAGACACGAATATCAAGGATGATGTATGCCCATCACCGTAGTCCAGGTGTCGAGAGACCGGCTTTGCTCGTTCGGTCAAGTCTAGCTATAATAGGCCGCCACTAAGATGACAGGATATACCGCTATGTTGTTGGCAGGCTTACAGCTTAATAAAATTGGAAGCTAAGAAGCCTGAACCAGCTTATAGGCAGTGTATAACACATACACGGAAAGAAGTAGTAAGAATTTCTTGATATAACGAGTGAACTCAGTTATGTTAGTTTGGACCTGGTGGTTTACAATTCATATCTCAAGGACAGTTTATGAATGATAACTTAGTTTTATACTAATATCTAACTACTCTAGAATTTTTAAACTGTAAAGTTGCGGTGAGCCAGTTCATAAACAAAGCCAGCAGTAACCTTGACGTGCTGGGTAATATGGTCAAGGTCGACATTGGCCATAGTATCATTAGGGGTGTGGATATAAGGATTGTGGTTTCCAAAAGGAGTCTCGAACAGGAACGATGATGGGAATCCGTTGCGAGTGGCCGAAGCGTGGTCAGAGCAAGCATAGCCGCACTGGGACTCCTCGTACGGGATGTCGGCGTACGCATCAATAAGGACTTTGAGGAACTCGTTCTGAGCAGCACTTGTGTGGTCGGTAATGAGACCAAAGCGCTCAATACCATCGCGACCCTTGTAGCCAACCATATCCTGGTTGAGCATGGCCTCGACTTGAATTCCGAGCCGAGAGTAGCTGTTGAAGATATCTTGCGATCCGAGGAGCCCAGTCTCCTCAGCTGAGTACCAATGGAACTCGACAGTGTTGAGATGATCGCCCTTGGCGATGCGAGGGTCCTCGAGGAAAGCACCGAGGAGGTTGAGAAGCATGATAGAGGCAGAGCCGTTGTCGTCGGCTCCTGGGGCACGGCCGGCACCACGGTCATTGGAGATGACCGAGTCAAGGTGAGAGCCTGTGATGACGGTCTTAAGGCGAACCTTTCCAGGGATCGAGACGATGATAGAAGGCTGCGACCAAGCCTGGTGCTGGATCAAACGGACCGAGGCAAGAGGGTGTTTGCTCTTCTTGATAACCTTCTGAACCTCCTTGTGCAGCCACTCTGCGGCTTCAACTCCATACGCTGAGTTGAAGTAGCGGTTATGAAATGAAGAGAACTTCTTGAGCTGCTTTTCGATGTTCTTGATCTTGACTTTGTCAATGATCTTGTCAACATTAGACTTGAAGTACACCTTGTCCGGGTAGGATCCAGCAACGGCCGCAAGCCGAGCGGTTGGAGGGTGATGATCTTTCCAATCGGTGATGTCAAAGAAGTGCACATGGTCCTGAGACACCGTTAGCTACTGTTTTTGTATTCGAGAGCAAGCCCTGGAGAAACATACGTCAATCATTTGGAATTTCTTGTCCTCGTCAACCTCGACGGTCTCGCCAGGGCTGAGCTCAAGCGTATAGAGCTTCTTGGCAGCTCTTTCAATGTTTGCAGCTGGTGCCGTAGCTGTAGCAGAGGCGGCGAGCGCCGTCATGAGAGGAATTGTGTAACGCATGATGTTGGTTGCAGTCTTGGTAAAGGGAGAGTTGTCTGCAGCTGTTCCAATTCAAAGGATAGAAGGATGGCGAGGGAAGCTGGTGGAAAATGACAAGCTGTAGCTCTTGGAACAATCGCCTTTATATAGTTGTAGGGTCTTTCTTACCAAGATGCCAAGCTCTTGAGTGCTGCCATGCTACTCCACATGGGGAAGCTGAAGAGGCCTGTCGGATGTAACCTAAGTCGGCAGGTCTGGGGATATCTTGGAAAAGATACCTATTAGTGGAAAATAGATGAAGCATAAGATGCTGTCCCTGGCTGTCAGCACTTGTTTCCGAAGTAAGGTATGTAAGAACTATTAGAGGTTTGGTTGCCCGCATCTCAACAGTGATAGTGCGAAACGAGGTGCTCTTGTCTGGTGATAGATAGACACGGATTGTGTCGAAAAGTTAGCATAAGCCTTACTGGTAAGAAACGATCCAATATGCCACAATCCGCATCAAGACGATTTTCAAGTTCGAACAATGCTGTGCCACTCTGTAATTCTAGACTGGTCACCTCTTTACAAAGTTTTCAAAAGTACCAAGAGAGGGGTAATTGGACTGCATGGTTGGGAGAAACCGTAGTTGTCTCTGGGGCATATTCCTATCTAGGCAGGTCATTACGAGCCAAGACGCAGATCAGGAACAATGAACCAATGATAACCTCTAAAATTAACATGCTTAATTCAACTAGACCTTAGAATAACCCGCTGCCAATTACTTACTGTATACCGATTGTCGGTGAAACGAGAGAATCGATAAAATAAATAGTGTAGTAATCTGCATGCGAGAAAGAAACTTGTTTGTTTGTTGAAACAAATTGCACAAGCTTATAGCAGCGACTGCGTTCCCAGATTTCTGCAACTCCTCCTTTATAGTCATTACTGGGACCAACTGCTGGAGACCGAAACCCTCCATAAACTGCGAAACACCTTCAGATGGTAAACAGCAGGGACAAACCAGTCCCGTCTACCTATGTCCAACCGATGCTGCTACAATTATTGTAACCAACTTGGCATAGATAACAAAGACTACATACCAACAGCCTTTTGAGCATAGTTTTCCAGGCTCGTCGCGAGCAGGTTAAGTTACAGCTTTCATGCTTGTTATTGAGCATGGAAGATGTGCTATGAGGTATTAGGTATCAGACGTGACATGTTATTGTGGAAGAATACTGTAACTTTAGATGTGTCGCCTTGGACTATGATGAGAGATTTTACATGAAATAAAGTTACAGCCAGACACTTGCCTGGTACCCTCACAGTCGAAAGAAGAGGAATGGTTGCATCGCATAGCACTAGCGGTATATGAACGCTTTCATGAGGCTGCCTTGTGCCCAAAGTTACTGCTGTCCTGCGAGCACTATTTCCTGAATGATGTATTCACATTATCTTCAGTATTTCTGTGGCCTACTATTCTAAATAAGAAAGTAGCCACCCAATTGCGTATATATCACTTGAAAGCGTCTACATGCAGTGGAGGAGTATTGGCCAAATTGTTCTACGCCAGCTTTCCCGATAAAGGTATCTAGAGTGAGGGAAGCGTTATAAATCAATAATTAACAACCAGTGCTACAGTCCCTCCTTGGACTGTTGCGAATCTTTGGGTTGAGCTGTCTATTATCTATAGCTGTAATTGTATCTAATCTAGGGTCTGCCGCCAGCACTGTGGTACCCTGGTCAAAGCATCTCTACACCAGCCTCACGCGTCAACTAGAACTCCCTCACGAGACATGTCTTGTTTCGGTAAATTATGGGCCCGAATGTGAAACAGTAAGCAACACTGAACATAGTTTTATTTGTCAGGGTCTAGAATGAGGCTCAGAGCTGGCGTGTCCCACAAGACAAGGCTGAGCTAGAGTTCTCTCTGTGAGACATCAAGAAGGTTATCTTTGTGAAGAATCTCTGATATCCTTTTGCGCATCATGGCATTGCTATAACCAAAGCAATACCCCAGATATCGTTTCAGATTGCAGATCGATGCTGAAAATTATGTTGTTTCCCAACCAACAGCAAACATTGATTGGTCCAATCATCATAAAAAGCAAGTATCCCATGCTTGTGCAACACCAACACAGGTCTAGGTAAGAGCTCATTGGATGCAAGGGACAACGAGGCTGCTGGTTAGTTAATCCACGTAAGCAAAGGCTCCAGGAATTGGCTGCCGTTGTCTCCCACCACGCTGTTTTTCTCTGCTTCTCTCTTCCACAACACACGCGTCCAGCTCGGCTTCGCTGAGGCTGACTTCAGCTCATCCTCACCATGAGTAACGCGGCCGACGTAACGAACACTATCCGCCAAAACTACGAGCGATGGTTGGAGACTGTCAACCAAATACAACCCCCACAGAATGTTGCACGCCAAGAACGGCTCGCGTATCTCGACACCGCGATCCAAGACAATTTGAGATTTTCTCGAGCAGATACCCAGGGCAACATTAATGCCACGCCGATCACACTTCTAATCCTGGAGCAACACTCTCTACAAAAGGAGCAGGAAAGCGAAACTCGAGCGTACGAGCAGCAACTCCAACACGCCAACGACCAATTTCTCGAATCCTTCCAACCCATTCGCCAGCGGTCGACCCCATCCGCAAATGGCGCTCCAGCTGGCCTTCATGGTCTTCCGACTAGCCCCATGCCTACACCGACGCAAAGCTCCCCATCTCTTCAAAGCACCTATTGCTCGAATTCTCTTGAGATGCAGCGACGAGAGCAGAACTTCGATGCTGAGAGAAGCAGGCGTGGTACAGAAGACCACCGACCTGACCCACAACCCCGTATGAGACATGGTCATCAACTTCCAGCTCTAAATGAGCAGGCCCTCCGCCCGAACATTGAGCAT
The DNA here is from genome assembly GCA_014822075.1 of Fusarium buharicum. Taxonomy (NCBI): domain Eukaryota; kingdom Fungi; phylum Ascomycota; class Sordariomycetes; order Hypocreales; family Nectriaceae; genus Fusarium; species Fusarium buharicum. Next base: position 10,591 of record JAATHB010000629.1, on the reverse strand, counting down.
ATAGACGCTCCACGCTCCCGCAGAACAAGTTCAGCTGTATCTGCGGTTGCCTCCCATCAGGCGAAGCGCGCCCGTCGGGAAGAAGGACCTCGGTCACTTACACCCGGCCGATCTATCGAGTTTGATCGCGTGTTTCAAGACAGCATGGCTGAGGTCAAGTACATGATCGTCAAGTTTCCGGAGATAGGAGGAAATTGGTATATTCTGGAGTGTGAGGAATGTGCGCAGCACTTCAGATCCGAAGACGCCGTTGAAGATGCCGTTTCTCACCTCAGGTCTGATCCACATTCCCGCAGCTCTGTAACTCCTCGTTCTGCAATTACAGAGTTTGGCACTCTTGTGTTGGGATGCAATGAGCATCTTGTCACCATGAACAACGACGCATGCAAGAGAGCCCATTTTCCTATCGCCGATGACGACTCCAACAGCCAGGTTCCTGATCAACGATCTGCACAACCCTCGCCTGTTCCTCGTACCAGTCACAACAACGGTAACAGAAGGCGAGGCCGCCCAAGAATCAAGCAATATCGGTGGAAAACTCCTACTAAATTTCGAGATGTCGATCCCCGTGTTGTCAACCCAAGTCCTGGGGACATCGTCGCTGTCTGGACTGACAAACAAAAGATATTTTGCCCGGCTGTGATTGTACCATGGGGCCCCTGGCATCGTTTCAGATATAAAGCAACGTTGAAACATATAGGCCTTAACAAAATGATACCTGAGTGCTATGATGGTGCCCATGAGGACGACATAAGCCCCAGACCATGGGCTGCAGGGTACGAAGATGGCGGTCCTCTGGCTCACAGGCGCAAGTTTCCTGTCCTCTTTTTTGAAGAGGAACCTGACTTTCCAACGATGTGCAAGGCCGACTGGGTCTCATTGAACAAGGTCAAGATATTCAATGAGAACTGTCCGCATACTATTCACAAAGAGGCAGTCGAAGAGTTTCTCGAATTCAAAGAATGGCAAGGCGTGGCCTGTGGGCCAGACTTGGATGGGCTTGGGCACTAAGTTCTTGGTACAACGACGCTTTGTATCGTCGGGTCAGTCAAGAATCTCATAGCTCTGAAGGGAGGAGGACAAGGAAGAAGTGTAAAGTGTTAACTAAAGGGATAGTACCAGAGCCCAAGATAGCGCATGTTTGGTAGGGTGGATTGTCATCAACGCGTTACACCATCCTATCGATGATCTCATAGTTGGACGTCTGTACTCTAACATGAACCTTTCAATGACATGTGAAATTCTAACCCTTGTCTCTTATGTTCTGCACGAACAATTGCTCGGATTATTTGTTTAGCTGAACAGGTGATGGGCAGAGATAGCTACATAGGTATGAGACGGTTGTTACTCTCACTCAATAAAATGTACCACTTGATTCTATATATTTCTTATGATGCCATGACTTATAAGCATATGGGTAAGAGGTAGACTCATCATTTACGTCTTTTCACCGGTTCATCCATCCCCCTTATATCGGGCAACTACTAGAGCTGAAGGCTGTTATTTACCCCCCGTGTCTCGGTCCTCGGTCTTCTACTGAGTGCAGATCAAGCGCGAGATTCCGAATGCAGGGCTACTGTATTACATACTTTACAAGCTTGTTAACGAAACTGGAAGAGGATAGACGACTTCAGCTACTCTTCATTGAGTTAGGAGTGTATATGGAAAAGGCTTCAGGTGGATCTGGCCCAACCCTCGCGGCCTCATTGTTGAAAAATCGCAACATCATGGTTCGGGGCTTTTTCTAGGACCCTTTTTTTCGAGGCTCAAGTAAGCTGTCCGGATCCATCCAGTTCGTATCCTTCTTACAGCCAGTTCCAAGCGATATTGGGGACAAAGCTGTTCCACGCTTTTGATTCATGGCCAGAAGGGAGCATATGAGGGCTTTGAGGGCCCAACCATCAAGGGCATCCAACCTTCTATTGGCACATTCATGGGTACATCTTTGCTTCGTGGTATGGTACTTTCATCCCGGACGAGCCCTCGCTGTCGCTTTGGGATAAACTACTGACTGAGGTCATGCTGTATTTACAAGTGCTCATCAGTACTATCCCCCGACGGTCAGAGTCTTGTTGGCCTTGACGCCTTGAACCTTTCGTAACCCAGCCTTGAAACACACTCCACTGGATGAGTACGTCAGAAGCATGCCCCCTTGACAAGTTAAGCAGCGCAATGTATAATGCGACACTGTTTGGTTAAGATTTCACATGTAAAAAGAATATACAGAACTCGTAATAAATGAATATGAAGGACTAAAGCGTTGTTCTTAACGGTGTAGTCATTTCATGTATATGCTGTTGTAGAGACTTCTATTTACCATTGTGTATCTATATGACCTGGTCGTATCTATTCCTCGAGTTACGACTTTTTCGTTTGAGATCGTCCTACTCTACCGAAACTCACATCATAGGTGAACTGTTCCTACTCAAGGAGTTTTTCAACTCCTCTGCTGGTTCAATACCGACGAACTTCCAAGCACCGTTTGTTTTGGTGAGGTCTGGAGCATCGAAGTTGGCATCAACAATATTTGCGAGTAAGGAGTTGGCCTCCGGGTCGCCTTTGGGTGATTGAGTAAAGAACAGTCGGTTCCACTCAACCCCCGTCTTTTGCTCTTCCGCCCTGCGCCGTCGCTGTGATTCTTCGAGTGCACTTTTCTGGGCGTAAACCTGTTCAATGTTCCCCTGCTTGATGGCTTCTGTGACCTTGTACCAAGCTCGACGGGACTCCCAAGATCCTTGTTCTTCTATAGGCGCCACATTCAATGGTGTAATGGGGATTTGATCGACATGAAACTCCTCGAGTGTGTTGTTTGACGAGTCTTTGATAGTCAACTGGCCGGTCCATTGTCCAGTGATGCGATAAAGTGGATTGTCTTTGTTGTCCGGTGCAAACACCTCAGCCGTCACTTGGTTCTTTTCACCAAATCCTAATCGTCCTTTGCCTTGAAATTCGATCTTTGTAACGTATCCGCTGGAGCTAGTGATGTAACTAGGACCCTCAAGCTCCGGGTATGGATATCCTGTTGCTACGCCTTTCACCAGTATTGTCGGCATAGTCATGAGATGTTTCTCATTGTGATTATCATCCCTGATGATGGCGTAGCCCGTCTGGCGTACTGTGACTCCGCCGATGAGACTAAAGAAGGTTTCCTGAGCCACAAAACCGTCTGATGACATGCCACGTTCCTTGTTGTATATGGAGCAAGCCGTGACAGGTGGGTGATGTGATACTTGCTCGACGATCATCTGTGATTGTGATCCAAAGCTGTCGGAGAACGAACCCAAGAATAACTCGCCAAGGAACGGGTTGAGGGGCTTCTTGCCCGCGTTTTCAGAGTCTGCATCGACTAGGTTCTTGAGACTACAAATGCAGTTTTTCGCCATCAACAGCGCCCTGACTCCAGGGTCAGGCTCATCGGCGGGCTGAAGGAACAGGTCATGATGACATGCCCAACAAGCTGGTATCTCAATGGCGGATTTGGGAGCGAGAATAAAGGGAGGGGCAGTAACATTGGACAGGTCTCCTTTTACAGCGGCAAAATAAGAGAGGATATCTTTCAAGCTGAAGAGATTACCAGCGTCAGTGGTAGTTGCATCCATTTGCGATGGCGATTGTGATGTTGGTGGCGTTGATGATGGTGTTGATGGTAATGGTGATGTTGCTTCTGAGCAATCCGATTCTTGATGTGGCTTGTGCACTTTATCCATATTCTTCTGAGTGATTGCTGTATAGAAAACTGCTGAAACAGTAGAATACTTGACCAGAGAGAATGGAAGAATAAGTATAGGATTATATCTAAGAATGAATTATAAGCCTCGTTATCTGACGTCATTGACATTGGCATACGTATGTATACTCGGTTGGAACGGCACAATCAGGGCAGATTATAGCACTAACAATTCAACTCAGCCACTAAACTAATGGACTATTATACGACAAGACACCTCAAAGAAGCCCTAGACTTGTTCGTTTGGATATCTTGTTCCGTAGCTTGATTACACTTCATTTTGTAAGCACTCTTCCTATTATGACGCCATATATTGCGTTGCTTTTATAGGGCTATGGCTCACTTGCCTTTCAATAAAGTATCTCGGAGACTTGAGGTAAGTCGTCATGCTCTTTAGATGCCTGCCATACCCTCTAATCGTAATAACTAATAACCAACCAGATAATATTGAACGTAGGAAGATATTGTATTCAGCCGAGTTTCACATGCATGAAACGTCTGTTCTTCCATCTGCAAATTTACATCCAAGGATTGCCTGCATCAAGTCAAGACCGAGGAATCATGAGAAATAATCGAAAGAAATCAAATAAAAAAAGGTATCATATATATCGTTACTTTCATTACTTGCGCCCAAATAACCAAAAAAAAAAAAACGGTATACGGTATCTACTATGAACTCCCAGCTTCCGGCACATCCGGTGTGCCTGAACCTGGAGGATATGACTGGCGAAAATTGGAAACCAGCTCAATTTCATCGTCTCTTACACCCCATTTAGCGTATGTTTGTGGTGTTGGACGCGGTTTGAAGCCATAGTTGTTGGAAGAATGCCCTGATTCGGATTGGACTGAGGGATTGCCGTGATCTTTCTTATCTGTAGCAGTTTTGGATCGCATGATGAATTTTTTAAGACCAGGAAGGCATACGACAATGACTGCAGTTGTCATCTCAGCGGTACACAAGGTATCTTTGCTTCAAGTCAGCATATGCCAAAGGTACGTCAAGAGTGCGTAAGGGACGTGAATACATACTGCCAGATGCATCATCGAGTCCAAAATCTGTCACATTATACGCAATAAATCGCCCGAGACTAACAGAAAGGGTAATTGCGCCTAGCGAAAAGACACCGATAAGACCGATCTTTTGTTCTCGGCGAAGTGTCAAGTGCTTGAGGATAAAGAAGGGAAAGATAAAGACTGCAGTGAAGTTATAAGATTGTTGTATAGGTAGTTGAAGAAGTGTCTTTTACATACCAAGCAAATCGGTGGAAAAGTTAAGGCACCACTGCACGACAAAAACGGTGTAAGAGTTCCAAGCAGACTCAAGCTGATTCTCGATAGACCTAAGAAAAGTCATGAGCTTACATCGTTCATCATTCCATAATCGGAGAGACTCACCAGTTATTCGATATCGGCTGTGTAATTAGTGTGACGGTAAGTATAGCTGCAATTAAAGCACAAACAAGATACGCCATGCTAAAGTATAATGCCTTCCTAAGAGAGTGGAAAACCCGGGGTATTAAAAACCAATAGAAGGTGGTGATTGAAAGCTTGGGCCAGTAAATCCCAATATCAAAGAAGTATTCTGCCACGAAGACGGTCTGTAAGTCAATGTCAGCATCAGGATAGTTCATTGATGTAGCTCTTTCATTACACACCTTTAAGTAATCCACATTATTGACTACAAGCTCTTCGCCAATGGCTGGATGATCAATCAAAATACGAAGCGCAATCGTTGAGCATATAAACCACCCTAATGAGAAAAACCATCCAAGCCAAGCAAAGTACTCAGAGACGGTGAGGCTCGCCTTCTCAAACCGAAGTCGAGCCCAGCATCTAAGAATGACGACTAGTAGCGCTAAACCTAGGAGGAGTGCTTGGATAACCTGACCACGCAATCAGTAAATAGAGACAAAGAATTGTTAGAGACCAAGTTACGTCGCGCAAAGCATACTATTGATGTGGTGATCTCCATCGTACGCCACTGTTGACATCTGCTGAGCAGATACAGACAGGCGATTTTCTCCCCCTTTTGAGCGGCTGAATGGTGAAATGAAGCGTTTTGCTACGCATTAATTTTCAGGGAATGCTGTTATTTTTACGACACTTGATCAAAGTGCCCCTGACTCTGTCTAGTTTTATCTTAGTCTGCTGCTAGTGCTCAGCCGTCACTGTCGACGTATCATGTGGCGTACTCTAGAACAAGCGATGACACCTCATTAGTATCTGAATCGTCCGTGGCGAAGATCTGGTCTCCATCCTATTGGTTAAGGCTAAGATTGCCCAGCTGGATGAAACTCTGTTTGCAGGGAGAAGCTCCAGGGGCAAATCCCCCAATATTACGTACCAACCAACCAGTGTCCGTTACTCCTTGCGAATAAGGTGATCAAAAAAGTCACCTAGGAAATATCCCGATCTCTTTGCATACCTCGGCTTATCCTCACGTTCAAAGTCAATCCATGTTGCTCCAAATCGATCAGAAAAGCCTGCCGCCCACTCCCAGTTATCTGTAAATGTCCAGCCAAAGTACGACTTGATCACGACACCTTCCTTCGACGCTTTGGCAACCTCGGTGAGGTAGCTCTTGTAGAAGTCGATCCTGAACGGATCCTCGAGCACATCGTCCGGACCCTTAGGCTTCCAGTCATGCTCGCCTTGGGCTGTGGTGCCGTTCTCGGTGATGTAGATGGGTACGCCGTATCGGTTCCAGATCCAGCGAAGCAACTTGGCCCAGCCCCAAGGTGTTGTTCGCAGCCAGTACGTGTCGCTCATGGGTCCTCGCCATTGACCTTGCTTGTTCTCATCAAGTTGCTCGATATTGCCCTTGTGGTCGTTAATATCAGCAGGTCCGTCGCGGTGACGCACGTAGAAGGCTGAGTATGAATTCATGCCATAGAATTCCGAGCTACCAAGAACAAGCTTGCTCTCTTCAGGCGTGAAACGTGGTAGACGATCACCCAGCTGTGCACGCATCGAGGCAGGATAGTCGCCTGTCTTGTACAAAGGGTCAGCGAACCAGGCAATCTCGAATTCCCGGGCACGTTCTGCGGCTTCTTGATCCTTGGGATCTTCGGCATCCCAAGGTTCCGACCAGTTGCCGTGTAACGTGATCATGATCTTGCCCTTTTGAGTAGGTTTGAACTCGCGCTTATACATATCGGCGACGTAAGCGTGCGACACGAGTTCTGTATGCCCGACAGTGAAGGGTTCTGTGCTGCTATCGCCCTCCTCGTTACGGTCGCGAAAGCTCGATCGTGCGGGGGCATGGACACCAGCAGCATAACCAGCAAGAGAATAGACACCAGGCTCATTGTACGTGATCCAGTTCTTGACGCGATCGCCAAACCGCTCAAAGCAGACGCGGGCATAACGGATAAAGTCGGGTGTATAGGCATCCTTGTTCAACATGCCACCATAGCGATCTTCCAACGCCTGTGGAATGTCCCAGTGGAAGAGGGTAACGAACGGCGTGATGTCGTTGGCGAGAAGCTCATCGATAAGGCGATTGTAATAAGCAATTCCAGCCTCATTGACGGGGTCATCCTTTCCACCGAGGGGAATGATTCTTGACCATGCAAGGGAGAATCGGTAGCCGGTAGCTCTGTACTTGCGCAACCACTCAACGTCGGTCTTGTAAAGATCGTAGGACCTCACGGCATCATCACCAGTGCTTCCGTCCTTCACCTTGCCCGGTGTATGGGCAAATTTGTCCCAGATTGAAACACCTTTGCCATCTTTGTTCCACGCGCCTTCAACCTGGGCTGCTGCTGTGGCCCATCCCCAGATGAAGTCGGGAGGCAAAGCGCCTTTGATGGAGTCGTCAAAGTCGTTCTGAGAAGCCATTCTTAGAGGAGTTGTGGATGTGAGGGCAAAAGACATACCGGAGGAAGCGTCCTCTTTGTTCACAAGTAAGTGCGGGCGTTACTCACGATCATGCTATGTACGAGGGGAACTTGCATGGATAAAGTGGAGGTTCAGATTCATCCAAGAGGATCAAGAGCGAACATTATCCGCTCGTATACGTTGAAGGAGCCAGCAGCTTACTTTTCGCACGAATGATCGACAGTGGTTATGTGTGCGTCGGCCCGTGGAACCGTTTACCCGTTCAACCCCAGATTATCCAAACCCCGCAGTTACTAGGAAAAGGAACTCTCGCGAATGAGTTAGTCTCTATTTTAACAAAAGAGTGGTCGAGGCTAGACTAGGGCTTATACATTTGGATTCTGCCGAGGCGTGGGCATAGCTCGTTCTTGAGGAGGTGCTTGTCCATATTCATGAGAGATGCCCCATGGCAGAGAACATGCCCATTGACAGGGCCACGCCAAACAGCCCACATGAAACTTCAGGGATATATGTTTGAGGGTAGCGGAAATCATAATCTCATTGAGGCTTAACAAACTGCTCTGTACTAATATTCTGGCCTAGACCCTAGCTCAATTACACATGGCTCACGACTGTGCCGTTGCGAGCACGTCTCTTGTCTTCCTTGATCGATGCCCACTTGGCGTCTGCAATCTTGACACTCAGCTTAACAGGGTTGGTGTTCTTGGTCTCAAAGATGTGGTCGATTTCCTCGAGGTTGAGCTTGCTAGTCTCAGGAAAGGTAAAGTAGGCGGCGATGAGTTGCAAAAAGTTGTAGCAGATATAGACAGCCCAGATCTTATAGCCGACCTTGTTAATGCCGACTGCGATACCGTAGTTATGGACGACTCCAGCAGCACCCTTCGAGTTTTTAGTCTGAGAAGGACCGAGTAGGTGTCTTGGATACATACCTGGAACATGGTGTACAGCGCCATGCCCTTGGCTCTGAGCGGAAGCGAGAGTAATTCTACAGGGTACAAGTTGTGCATGGTCGCAATGAAGGACGCGCTGCAAACCTGAAAAGAGAAGATCCACACGACTGTGAGATACGATAGGTAACTATCGCCATCTACGCTGACGCGCCAGCTAGTGATGGTGACCGCGGTTTGAGCGATGATAATCGCGATCAGGCCCACAAAGATCAAGGTTCGTCGGCGGAGGAGTTCAATTAGATAAGCACCAAAGAGAGTGAAAACAAAGTATGTGGCGGTAAGTCCAAGATTGATGCCGAGAACGTCGAGTTTCTTGGTAATACCAATCGTCTCAAGAGCAGGGTCAAGGTAAAGACCAATGATACCGCCACCTGGAATCCGTCAGTATGAGTTATGAATCAAGAATACCCTGTTGTCTTACCGTTCCACTGCTGAAAGATGGAGTAGAGAAGAAGAATAAATGTTCGGAACCGGGCGGCCTTGGTGAAAAAGATACGGAAGTCCCATGTGGCACGAAATCCAACAGCTGTAGTCTCGATGGACTCGTCGATCTGAGACATCATGACATCCACAAACGGATGATTGATATCCTCAGAGGAGGTAAAGTACTGAGATATCATCAGACGGGCCTTTTCCCTCTGTCCCTTCATGACCATGTAACGAGGAGACTCGGGGCAAAGCCAGTAGATTGTGACGCAAACAACGAGTGGGAAGATGGCTTGGATGAGGAAGGCCACTCGCCAACTCCAGTGGCTAGCCCAGTGTGTAAAGCCCATCATGATTCCAATGATGGCTAGCGAACCGACTTGGAAGAAGGCTCCAAAGATACCGACAAGGCTAGGGATGCATTAGTGACCTGAGCATGAGAATGTCTTGTAGACACTTACTGTCCACGAATATGCGGAGGGGCAACCTCTGCGATGTACTGAGAGCTCGTACAGAGGGCAGTTCCGAAACCCAGAACGAAACGGCCAAACATGAAAAGCTTCACATTAGGTGAGAAGCACTGAATGATGGCTGCGACGATAGTGAGGAAGCAGCCGAGAAAGTTGACGCTTCGTCGACCGATCTTGTCACCAAGACTAAGAAACGGGGCACCACAGAAGTTGCCGATAGTCATGAGTGCGTTAATAATACCCAAAGTTGAGCCGCTGTTTCCGAAGCCGAAATACTCATGCCAGTAGGTGTTGGAGTTGATGCTGCTGATGACACCCCAATCGATACCGTAGCTGCAAGCCCCAGCAGTTAGTCTTCTGTCAAGAAAAACGAGAAACTTCAAGAACATACGCAGCCTGGTTGAAGCCCATAACGACCATGATCAAGAAGATTCGAAAGCCAGCTTTGGATCTGAGATTCAAAGCCTCTCGCGACTTGGTGATCAAGTGGTCTTCAGTAATGCGCGCCGTGACAACCTCCTCAACAGCAACGCCTGACTTGTCCGCATCAGCCTGGACATCTTGATAGACGTTATGGCGCTCAAAAGAGTCTCGTCGCGCCACGATAGGCATAGTGGCGTCGCTTTCTTTATGTGATATTGGATACCAGAGTAAGAAAGCTGGAGTCCAACTTTGAGCATCTGCAGGTCGGTTCCACAGCCATGGTATTTATATTAAGACGCCCAAAAGAACTATCCAATGTAACCCTTCTCCGAGACTCTGGCCCAGGCTGCATGCTGTCGTTCTCGAACAGGCGGGTGTACCGAACTGTGCTCGATCATGATGGGGTCAGCCACACACACAAACACACACTTTGCAGGGGTGGTTTTTCGCAAAAGAACAGGCCATTGCTCATGTGGTCCAAATGGTCCTGCACATCTACCCATCTTGGAACCAAAGCTGTCGTTCTAGACTAGAAAATGGTTGGTTGGCTATTTGGGCTTGAACGGTTAAGAGACCATTTGCATGGCGGCTAAAGTCGTCGGCCAAACAGCCGAGCTTTTAACCACGGGTCAAAGCTTTCGATTCTGGGGTAGATAGAACCTTGTCAACCTAAATAATGATTCCTCGAATGGCATGCTTTAATGCAGGACGAGACTACAGCTTATCTAACTATTACCCCCCCCTTATTATCTAAC
>JAATHB010000628.1:0-22019 GCA_014822075.1 Fusarium buharicum | reverse complement strand
GGTTTGAGGGGGAGAACTCGGCGGGAATTTGGGGTGGTAGGCTGGCGGAGGAGTAGTCGGCGGGGGTGTTGTAGGGAGGTGGTTGAGGTGGTCGTTCAGGCTTCTTCTCTTCGTCTTTCTTCTCGTCCTTGGCTTCGTCCTTCTTATCATCGGCCTGTTCGCCCTCGACCTTAGGAGTTTCCGGAGCAGGCTCAATGGGAGCAGGTTTCGTCTCGGCCTCAGGTATCGCAGGAGCGTCGAGAGGACCAAGCCAGCCCTCATGCAATCCTCTTACGTACTCCTTCCACGTATGCAATCCAAATATGATATCGCCCTTGACGCCTTCATAGTCCGGCACACTGTTCTTTTTCCTCAAAGCCTCGGTTATAGCCTCACCCGTTTGTAGATCCTCCTCCCCCGGTCGCTCATACTTCCTCCGCTCCCTGCGAATCTTTTCTGCCACAGCGGCTCTCACATCGCCCTGCATTCTTCCCTGAACAAACTCCCAGTCGAGGCCTGAAGCGGCCAGGACAGGCTTCGCATACTCGATAAAGTGGTCTTGCGCAACACGTAAACCGTCACCAGGAGGCGCCTCGAGGTAGATTGTCAACTTGCGGGGAAGCTGGCTCGCCGAGGGGATTATGTCCTTTGCGAGGGGAGCGACGGCGTGCTTCCACTTTGCGGTGGCCCTCTTCTTCTCGCGCTTGTCGTAGATGATGGCTGCAGAGATGGAGCCGGTTATGGCCCAGAAGATGAGCCAGTTGCGCGAGGGGAGCTTCCGGGGGAGGTTTGGTAGGCCCATCATGCGAAGAGCTGGGTTCTGTGTCGGCTTGGGAGTGGGCGCCTTGTAGGTGGCTCCGGTGCCGGCAGGTTGCTGCGCGGGGGGGTTTGACTCGGCCATTGTCGAAGATGTATTGCGGCGTCGATTGTGAGAATTATAGGCTCGAGACGTTGGTCGCCGACGGGAGAGATTTGAGCCGTATTAACACGGGCAGCGTCTTGATATCGGCGTTGCCGTGATGTCGGGCCGCTGGAGAAAAAAATAACGGCGCCGCGATAAGCTCCGCCGATAAGACCCGGTCTACGGGTCGGCGTGGAAATACCTAGGCTCCGGTCCCCAGTGAGTGGTATATACTTCTGGAGGATGTTCCACGGGCTGGTTGTTCATAATTGAATCACTCTTAGATTCCTCGGTGGTTATTAGTATTATATGAACTGCCAGTATATCGCCTGGAAGAGGATATCATTCAAGCAGCATAGAGCAGAAAACTTTCGGGTTGATCAAACTTCGTTAAATCGGCTCAGCAATTTCACCAATGTCATTCTTTCTCATTCGAGGATCCCCAGGGAAATGCCATATAGGAAACACAGGATATGCTGTCATCTGATACTATTGAGCTCAAGCATGTAATATTAAAACTGATTTAAGTAGTTGGTAGGCTTAGAGTCTATCTGAATTGTCCTAATCCATTCTCTATTAGTGGTGCTATGGTTAAAACGGTTCACCTGAAGCCATCCATCTGGGGAAACACAGCAGCAGAAGATCCAGGGGTTGATCTCCCCCGCCAACAAGGATGAGCCTGGAAACAAATTTGTACGCCAATGAGTAGAGAGGGGGTATATTGAAGATGACGAAAGGTGTCAACGTTACTGTTTACAATTGATTTACCACCGACACCGCAACTCACTCGTTACTTACCAGGCATTCTGTAGGTTCCAGGTTTCATTCATGTCATTGTTGCGGGGGTTGACTTCCATAATAATTAGCGGTCACAGCGGACACCATCAGGTTCATGACCGCTAAAAGGCCACACTAACTGCGCTAAACTGTCACGGACCAAGCCGCCCGCCGTCCTCCAGTTGTTAGACCCGACCCTTCAACCCTTGACCTTGATCCCTCGGATCTCTTCCCCCAAGCATTCTCATCCGTCCAACTCGACCTTGTCTGGTTCTGGCTGCTTGGACCTTGCCTGAAAGCCAAAACGCCCAAAGTTGGGGGGATCGATCACTGTGTGTTTCGACTTGAGAGCAGAGCAATATTTGGGCTTGCACTTGTCATTACCTAGTGGCAGCAGGCTGTTGGTTACCTTGCTTATATGGGTATTACCGGCGCTTAGTTATAGACTTCTATACAGAAAGATCTCCCTCAATTTTGAATATTTTCTCCTTATTCTTTTCCTCATCCTTCTCTCTCCTCTGTCCACTCTCAGACAATCAACAACTTTTACACTGGTTTCTGGTGCTCCGCCAAAGGTGGTTCTAGTACTACCTACTTTACCTGTACTCACCTACTAACATACCTAGTACCCAGCTAGTTCCGCGCGCCGCCCCTCCACTCACTCGGCTCTCTCCCCTCCACAAGCCCCTGGACTTGACCCTCCCCTGAAACTTGTCCGCCATCTTGACTCCCGCCGCCTCAGTCTTGATCCTTTTCTTCTCTCGTTGTTACCAGCTGGTTGATAAGGAACAGGGCGATACGCGGCGATCGAGACCTCACAATCAGACAGGATGGACCCTAACAGCAACAATCGTCTGTACCTCAACTTTGGAGGGAACAGCAACGATCGTTTGACCGCCTCAGACAGGGCCGCCTATCCCACTACGCCCTCGACTTTTCCGCAGCCCGTCTTTCCTTCGGCATCTGGACAGCAACCCGGAGGACTGCAGCCCCAGTCTCAGCAGCAGCAGTATGCTGGCGGCTATGCGCCTCAGGGCTACTTTGCTCAGAACCAATATGCTCAGTATGGTGGGCAGCAGCAGCAGCTTAACGACTATTCTCAGGGCGCTGGGTACCAACCACGATCTGGTACTCCGGGCACCAACGATCCCAATACCGGTCTCGCCCATCAGTTCTCTCACCAGAACCTTGGGGGTGCTGCGCGAGCGCAGAATTATTCTAGAGGCCCCTCGCCAGGTCAGCGTCCCAGGACCGCTGGCGCTTCAGGACAGCAGCCTGGCTACAACAACTACATGAATGCCCCTCCCATGCCTTCTCAGGCCTCCGCCTCTGCGGACGAGTTTCAACGAGCCCCAGAGCGAAACCCCGATCGATATGGTTCCAATGCCAACAGCAACCAGAAGAAGTGCTCGCAGCTTGCTGCCGACTTCTTCAAGGACAGCGTTAAGCGAGCACGAGAGCGCAATCAGAGGTATGTCGTACATGTCCATATAAATTCTTCCAGACCTATGTAGCTGACTCATATACCCCCTTGACAGACAAAGCGAATTGGAGCAGAAGCTCCAGGACCCCTCTCAGGGTTCTGCTAGACGTGAGCAGCTCTGGTCTACCGCTGGCCGGAAAGAAGGCCAGTACCTGCGTTTCCTCCGTACCAAGGACAAGCCCGAGAATTATAATACGGTTAAGATTATCGGAAAGGGTGCCTTCGGTGAGGTCAAGCTTGTGCAGAAGAAGGGCGATGGCAAGGTCTATGCCATGAAGTCTCTCATAAAGACAGAGATGTTCAAAAAGGACCAGCTTGCACACGTTCGATCAGAACGAGACATTCTCGCCGAGTCGGACAGTCCTTGGGTCGTCAAGCTCTACACCACCTTCCAGGACTCATACTTCCTTTACATGCTAATGGAGTTCTTGCCCGGTGGAGATCTCATGACCATGCTCATCAAGTACGAAATCTTTTCTGAGGACATTACACGGTTTTACATTGCCGAGATTGTTCTCGCTATCGAGGCTGTACATAAGCTAGGCTTTATTCATCGGTATGTGCCACATTGTTCCTCACTTTGCCCTTTCCTGAAACTTGTCTGACTCTTGGACAGTGATATCAAGCCTGACAACATTCTTCTTGACCGTGGCGGTCATGTCAAGCTGACCGATTTCGGTCTGTCGACAGGTTTCCATAGACTTCACGACAACAACTATTATCAGCAGCTGCTGCAGGGCCGATCTAACAAGCCCCGTGATCGCACCTCGGTTGCTATTGATCAGATCAACCTCACTGTCAGCAACCGATCTCAGATTAACGACTGGCGACGATCACGAAGATTGATGGCGTACTCGACTGTCGGAACTCCCGACTATATCGCACCTGAGATCTTTACCGGCCATGGCTACACCTTCGACTGCGATTGGTGGTCGCTTGGTACTATCATGTTTGAGTGTCTGGTCGGCTGGCCCCCGTTCTGTGCCGAAGATAGCCATGACACTTACCGCAAGATTGTGAACTGGCGACAGACTCTGTACTTCCCTGATGATATCACCTTAGGGACTGATGCTGAGCATCTGATCCGAAGGTAAGGCACTTGTTCCAACAACTAGATTATGCGTTGCTAACAGAAAATAGCATGGTCTGCAACACAGAGAACCGTCTGGGCCGTGGCGGTGCCCACGAAATCAAAAGCCATGCCTTCTTCCGCGGTGTCGAGTTTGATAGCTTGCGCCGCATTCGTGCACCTTTCGAGCCTCGCTTGACGTCCAATATTGATACCACCTACTTCCCCACGGATGAGATTGACCAGACCGACAACGCGACAGTCCTCAAGGCACAGGCTATTTCTCAAGGACATAAGGTGGAAGAATCCCCAGAGATGAGCTTGCCCTTCATCGGTTACACCTTCAAGCGATTCGATAACAACTTCCGATAATTGGAGCGAGGTATTTGGCTTGCGGTATGTGTTCACCTATGAAGCGAAGTGAGCTCAGTTCTGTGAACGGGCTTGGTTTCGCTGTAGCTGGAACAGGGCAGTAATCTGGAAGAGTACAAAAGCACCGGCTTGTATACCTAGACATCGAAGGTCGATGGACGAAACGATTATTGTATGCCCTGTTGATTTGCCAGTCCTCGCTGGTCTTCTTGCTGTTTCAAACATGACGCTGGAATTGTAGGGCTTGTCTAGATGGGGAGTATACAAATGGGGGGTTGATGCGTTTGCTGTCTGCCATTCACATTATACTGGGCATGTAACAAAGATGATTTCCAGTTCGCCGTAAAAGTCAATAATAATCAACTGAATCAAAATATAGTGCAAGAGTTATTCTGCACGTCAATGAATGGAAGAGATTGCAGTCATGTCATGACCTATGATGATAACATAACTCGACACTTGATTATCATTCTATGCAGCTCCTGTCTGTTCAGTAAAAGCCTTCTTTTGAAACAAGCCTGGACCCTACACAGTGTTCCTTTCCCTCCAGATCAATATCACTAGGAGGATGCTGACGCTGTCTGGTTGAAATTAGATGGCAGAAACCTGAGCCATCACACAAATACCGGAACGCCGTACCCTGACCGGGATATCCTTTTCTTTACTCCCAACATGCAAAACCAAAGGTGTTTATGTATGTATGTAGCCCGTGCATCTTTACCTCCGTGCCGTCAAACCAGGGGCCGCATTGAACCGCTCCTCACGCTCAGTCATAAACATGACCTGGATCCAATACTCCTTAGCGTCCGGGTCCCAAAAGGCAAACTGCTTGTCCTCGCGCTTATCAAGCTCGCGGGCGGGAATCTTGAAGCCGACCGTCTCATAGGGTTCCGCAGCGACGAGCAGGTACTGGAAGTTCTTGTCGGGCTCCTCGACGTGCTGGGTAAAAGCGTTCATGACTTGCCACTTAGGAGATGTCTCTGGCGTCGCGTCTGGGTACTGTAGTTGGAAGAGCAGGCCCTGCTGGCGAGAGACGGGGTCGCGAATCTTTGTGATCTTGTATCCCGGACGACCAATCTTGACGACGTTGCGACGCTGAGCGAAGCCGGCGCCTGTGACACCAAGGGGTAGGCCGGTGGCCGGATCGACCTGACCCTGTCGGCCCTCTTTTTGCTCGCGGGCGGCGCGGCGGGCGAGGTTGGTCTGATGCTTCTTGCCCTGTGTATGAGCAAGGTAGGAGCCGTCGTTCTGGTGGACGGTGAGACAGAGACGGCACTCAAAGGAGCCAACGTGGTTCTTGAAGAAGTAGGGGTCCTTGTCGAGGTCGATGGTCTCGAGGGCGAGCTTCCGAAGGCGTTCGCGACGGTCGGCGTTTGTGGCGGATTGGGAGGCGACGCCGCCGCCGCCGAACTTTGAACCGGCGCGATTCTGAAAGTCCATGATATTGCGATGAGGTTGATGGCGGAGTGTGTGTTTGGAGGTGATGTGGTGGGTTGGTGTCGCGAGGCTGAAGATGGAAGAAAAGCGCAAGGTTGGATGGTTGATGGAGTATTGAATTGAGGCTTCACCGAGGTGAGAAATAAATATGGGGACTATGCTCAAGTGGACAGCCAATCAGATCACATGGATCTTTGACCACTTATTGACTGCTTGACAAGACTATAATTCTTTTTCACATAGGTAAGCATAGATGACTTCTATATCTACGATATCTCTGGAGAACCTATACTCAAATAATCCTCAAGTCGCGTCAAAATGCCAACTTGACAAGTTCGGCATGCTTAGAAACCCACGCCTCAACGCATCCAGCAAACCTATCAAGCTCAGCCGTCGGAGTTTCAAGCACCAAGGCAATGAAGCCTCTTCGAGCAATCCAAAAACCCTCCTCCATCATCTCAAGCCAAAACAGATCCCTCAAAGCGTCAATTTCTTCCACTTCTCCTGATCGCTCAATCACACGAGTACCATCCTTCGGAAAATGCACTCCCATGATAGTGCCCAGACCGGTAAAGACCACTCTTGTGCCTTCTGTCACGGCATTGAGTCGTTCTCTGAGCTTATCACCCAGGCCTGTGAACTGAGTTGCAACCTCGGGCGTATAGATCTTGGTGAGGCCAGCGTGTCCCGCATGAGTTACCAAGGTATTGTTGTTGAAAGTTCCAGAGTGTGAGAGGGCGCCAGGGACTCGCGGATCAAAGGCTGCCATAATATCCGACCTGCCCCCAAAAGCTCCAAAAGCAAGTCCTCCACCGAGATATTTGCCAAAGGTTTTGAGGTCTGGGTCGAGGCCTCTCAATTCTGATATACCTCCTCCGGACAAACGCGAAGTCATGACCTCATCGAGAATAAACAACACGCCGGCCTGTGTCTTGTTAGTATAACAGCGCCATTTCAAGGAGGGTTGCAACGCACCTTTGCGGCGATATCTTGAATACCTTTAAGGAACTCTGGTTTCCCAGTTAGGCCGCCTCCAGAGCCCTGCATCCCTTCCACCAGTACAGCGGCAACGCCTTCGCTCTCAATGGCACTGCGAGCGCTATCGATGTCGTTGTATCTGGCCACTATCCAGTCATTCAAGTCCACATTGTTGGTTTCTGGCTTGCCTCCTTTGAACCCTATAACAGCACCGTGATAGCCTCCACTGAATGTGACGACCTTTCTCTTTTTTGTAAAGGCCCGCGCAGCTGCCAAGGCGTGTATATTGGCCTCGGTCCCCGAGTTACAGAACCGCACATGCTGCAGGTTAAACCGACTGCATAATTCGCGAGCAAATAACTGCTCTTGAGCTGTGTTTGCGCCGACGTTTAAGCCCACGTTCTCCAACACATGCCGAATTGCTGAGAGAATGACAGGGTTAGAGTGTCCATAAAGGGCTGCCGTGAACTCTCCGGTGAAGTCTGTATATCTACAAGATTTTGTGAGAAATTATGTATACTATATTGGGTCTTATGACTTACACATGCTTATCCTCAGAAGTGAGTTGATATCCTTTGCCCGACTTGATCACAACAGGGAATGGATCGGCGTGGAGGACTGTTCTGGTGTTTCCACCTGGCATTGACTTGACGGCTTCTTCATGAAGAGCTCTGGAGTGTGGGTTACGGGCAATGTAACGAGCTGTGGCAGCATCAAGCTGGGTCTGGATACGTTGTGTGAGATCTGAAGACATTGGCCTGTTGTTTGTTTAGTTTGAGGATAGGTAAGCAGTGACGTCGTGAGAAGTAAAGGACAACTGGATATATAAGTAACTATAGGCAATATATAAGGTCAAGTTCTGGTCTGAATTATACAACATTCGCCTCTCGGGTCGACGTGAAAGAGATGGATCTTGAGATATGCCTGTGGTTTTCGGGTTTCCGTCATCGGATCTCGGGTTTGGCTGACCATTGATGCAAGCCTATTTACGACAATAGTTATCAACACTTGAGATGATTTGTTGGTTAATACTATATTTCTTGATATAGAAATAACTGTCTTATTGTTTTATTTACAAATCGCTTTTTATAGTGGTTGACTCGTTCCTATGGCAAAGTGCGATACTTCACTTACACCACCAAGTCATTCATTATTGTATCGAAATCTCATTACTCTGTGGCTATGATACATCGCACCGAGAGTCCATTATGAAGCGACATACTGTAAAGGAGAATAGTAATATAAACAGAGCCATCAGAAGTATATTTACAATTTGTTATCTTTAATTTGCTGAATCAATTATTCCGAGATCCAAAGTCCTAGAGGTACGTACCTCCGGAAGGTGGGGGAGGGAAAAGCGGTCTAAAAAATACTGCGGCAGAATTGACTATCCCACTTAATTTTTCTAAATTTTGGTTGAGGCCGTTCGCAGTGGAACAGAACAAGTCAAGCCGACATAATCAAGTCAAAAATTTCACAATGGCCGGCTCAATCACCAAACCCAAGAGTAGGTCAAACCACCGACTATATAATACACCAGAGTAATATATACTAACCACGTACAGAGCCCAAGTCCAAGCGGACACCCGTTCGTCTTCGCCACAAGATCGAAAAGGCTTCCGCCGCAAAGCAGAAGAAGGAGCGTAAGCTCGCAAAGAAGAACCCAGAATGGCGATCAAAGCTAAAGAAGGATCCCGGTATTCCTAACCTTTTCCCCTATAAGGAGAAGCTGCTCCAGGAGATTGAGGAGAACCGTCTGAAAAAGGCCGAGGAGGCGCAAAGAAGAAAAGAGCTGGCCAAGGCTGCAAAGACGGGCGCCAAGGATGGAGTCGCCATGACTGACGTTCAGGTCGACGCTGGCGATGCTGATGAGATGGATGACGATAACATGGACGAGGATATCGACGAGTCAAACCCCATGGCTGCACTCATCGCTAGTGCTCGCGCTGCTGCTGCTACCTATGACCGACAACTGGCCGACGACGACGACGATATGGACGAGGATGACGATAGCGACGACGACGACAACGATCGCGGTCCTGAAATGTCAATTGGCCAAGCTTCCTCAAGAAAGACTTACGACAGAGTCTTCAAGCAGGTCGTTGAGCAAGCCGACGTCGTCCTCTATGTTCTCGACGCCCGCGACCCCGAGGGCACACGCTCTCGCGAGGTTGAGCGCCAGGTCATGGCCGCTGCATCTGGCGGCAAGCGACTCATCCTGGTCATCAACAAGGTTGATTTGATCCCCCCCAAGGTTCTGCGAGACTGGCTTGTCTATCTTCGCCGATACTTCCCTACTCTGCCCCTTCGAGCCTCCGGCGCTGCTCCCAACGCGCACACCTTCAACCACCGCGACCTGACCGTCCAGAGCACTTCTGCTACGCTTTTCAAGGCTCTCAAGAGCTTCGCGGCTAGTCGACAGCTGAAGCGTTCCGTTTCTGTCGGTGTTATCGGTTATCCCAACGTGGGTAAGAGCTCTGTTATCAACGCGCTTCTCTCGAGGATGAGCGGAAAGGGCGGCAGCTCTGCCAAGGCATGCCCCGCGGGTGCTGAGGCTGGTGTTACGACGAGCATTCGATCTGTCAAGATTGATAGCAAGCTTACCCTCCTCGACTCTCCCGGTGTCGTCTTCCCTTCATCGTCCTCGACTCAGTCTGCTGGTCTTGTGTCCCTCAAGAACGCTACTGAGGCGCATGCTCACCTTGTTCTCCTCAACGCCGTCCCACCCAAGCAGATTGATGATCCCATTCCCGCTGTCACTCTTCTTCTGCGACGATTGTCTGCTTCTCCCGAGCTCATGCAGAAGCTCACAAACGTCTACGACATTCCCGCCCTGCTCCCTAACTGCGCTGATGGCGATGTCACGACTGATTTCCTTGTCCAAGTCGCTCGCAAGCGAGGCCGTCTTGGCCGCGGTGGCATTCCTAACCTCGCTGCCGCTGCCATGACAGTCGTTACTGACTGGCGAGACGGCCGCATCCAGGGCTGGGTTGAGCCTCCTGTTCTTCCTGTCGAGTCTACAACTCCCGCTGCCAAGCCGGCTCTCAAAAATGCCGGCGAGGACGAGGTTTCCGCTGACCAGAAGCAGATCGTCACCGAGTGGGCTGCCGAGTTCAAGCTCGAGGGTCTCTGGGGCGACGATGAAGGCAGCGCTGAGACTGGCGATGCTATGGAGCAGTAAACAAAGAAAGCTTTGGTGGTTAGTTGAGCAAAATGGCGGACGGTTACATGAATTCTTCACTGGAAAGTTTGGCGTTTCAAGGATGGCTGGTAGAACGGTTTAGACCCGTGCATATACCTTCGTAAAAAAAAAACAATCTGTCTTCCTAAACTCCTACATGGTTCACCTAGTGACTCGTAGATTATGTATTATGCCGTGTACTCCCCATTCAAATCTTTTGCTTTTCTCTCCTGTCTATGCTTCGATCAACTCCATCTTGACGCCTCGCTTGCCCGTCACCTCGTCCTTCTCGTCATGGACTCTAACCCTGACCTTCTGGAAAAGTTCCACCTTGACCTCCCGGCTTCCCTTAGTAGTGAGCGTGTACGTCTCTGCGTCGTACTCGGCTTCAGGCTCAGGCTCCGCGAGGTCCCTGAGCCGGATCAGGCCCTCGGTACCGAAGCGCGGAACAAGGACAACGAAGCCGTTGCTGAAAATCTTCATGACGAATGCGTCCTCCTCGGCGACCTTGCCCTTAAGGGCTTGGCCGACATAGTACGCAATGCTGGCGCGGCCAGCCATCTGGGCGTTGCGGTGTCGCACGTTGATGTTCTTGCAGACAGCCTCGAGACGTCCCCGGCTGCGAACGTTGGGATGAACAGCCTCGTAGTCGATGGCGGCGGCAAGCTGTCGATGGGCGAGAAGATCGGCGTATCGACGAATGGGAGAGGTGAAGTGAGTGTAGATTTCGGAAGCAAGACCGTAATGGCGGAACTCAGGGTACGCTTGGGTGCCTGAGCAGAAATACTCTGCGCTCATCATGCAGCGAGTGGCCATGATACGCACGAGGGTGTTGAAGAAGGGCTCCTTGGAGTCAACACACTGATCCAGAGAGTCGGCAAGGGCCTTGCTCGAGTCGGTACGAAGTTCCATGCCGCGCTTGGTACGGAGTTGGTTTGACAGCTCGTCAAAGTTGGTCTTTGGCGGAGCGGCGTGGCGACGGAGGATGGCGGTTTGGGGGAACGCCTCGTAGATTTTGGCTGCCACGCTAATATTGGCGAATAACATGAACTCTTCGACCAGGGAGTTGGTATCAAGGAGCTGTTTTGTCTTGACATCAATAGGGTCGGACGTCTCAGATTCGGTCTGCACCTTAACCTCTGGCGACGAGAGGCTCAGAGCACCCGCGTCCATTCGCTTCTTCTTGAGCCTCTTGGAAAGCATGAGAAGCATACGCATGCCTTGAGTTAGCTCATCTTGTTGAGAATCATCGTCGATACGCAGCTGGGCCTGTTCGTAGCTGAAAGCTTCCCGAGACTTGATGACAGACTTGGTGAAGCGAACATTGATGATATCGGCATTGTCGTTGAGCTCCCAGAGCACGGAGAAGGCATATCGCTCTACATAGGGCTTAAGAGAGCAGAGATCCGTTCCAAGCAGCGGGGGAAGCATATCAATACGCTTGTCCACCAAATAGACAGTGGTGCCTCGGATACTGGCTTCAGTATCCATTGCATTTGCCGGCTTGACAAAGTTGGACACATCTGCGATGTGAACGCCCACCTCAAAATTTCCATTGGGGAGCTTTCTAGCATGGAGGGCATCGTCAATATCCTGACAGCCAACAGGATCGATACTGCAGATGAGTAGTCCTCTGAGATCCTCTCTCTGTCGCCAACCAGGGTCGTCCATGCTTGCAGGCACTTTCCAGTCGTGTCCCTCTTTGGGAAGACAATCCAGTACGGTCTTGGGGAACGGTCGATACTGAACATCCCATTCCAGTAGCAGAGCCTCAGTCTCGGCCGACTTGGTCTCCAGCTCACCCAAAGATCGCACAAAATGTCCGACAGGGTGTCTTGAATCACGCTCCCAGGCATCGATAGTCACCAACAGGCGCTTACCGAGAAGGTCAGCGACCTGTCTTGTGCGGAGACGGATCTTGGGGATCTTTTTGTCCATAGGGATAAGGAAGACGCTATCTTGTTTGCGGCCTTGGCTGGAAGCCTTGCTTGCTGAAGATGGATCAATGTGGCCAACATACTGGCGCCAGTTGCGCTTTACGATACCGACAACCTTAGCTGTGGGTTGTGGGCGACTCTCCGAGGTGCTCTTTTGAGTCTTCTTGACCTGCTCCTGCAAAGCCTTTCGCTCCTTTTCCGAAACTAAGTCTTGACTCTCCTCCACATCTGCGTTCTCGTTCTTGGTGATGGTATCCTCCTCAATGATCTTTGTTGAAGGCTCTTTCCATTGGTCTTGAGGAAGAACCTCAACAACCACAACATCACCATCCACTGCTCGGTTGATGTTCTCGCGGCCCAAAACTAGAAGAGGCTTGGGAAATGCTGGGACCTTGATCGATCCCTCGAGATAGTTATATGGTGACACGTTGAAAATGCCTTGGTGCATCAAGCCCGCCTTGACTCCGGTCATCATCTTCGATAAAGTGAAATACTCGGGGTAGAGCATCTGGCCCTGCTTCTTGAATGATCCTTGGCTCTGTGCCTCTGCCACCATGTCGAGCAGCCTCTCACCATCTTCGAGGCCACCTACGTAATCTCTGAGAGAAGATGCATGGAGGCCATCCTCCTTTGCTTTGCGAAGGTTCTCTCGATCATCGCTAAGCATCACCACCACCGGGAGTTTCTTTGCCTTTGTCCTGGCAAGATGTTCGCCGTACCACTTCACAGCTAACCGAACAGCCCTGTCATTTCGATCGTTGACAGTCTCGCTAGCCTCACGGTGGACGAATGTCTCGAGCCTGAAGTCGTTGAAGAAGACATAAAATCTCTTGTCTTCACTCTTAGTAAGCCCTACTAGACGATTGTAGAGTGGTAATGACCGGTTTCGAAGCTCCTCCAGCACTGTCTGCAGGATAATAACATCATAAAAGGCAGAGCTCTGCTCGAAAAGGTCCATGGCGTTGAGCAACGCGTTAGTATCAGGGACTAGGTAATGGCCTTGGGGGAACGCCTTGGTGCCTGCTGGCTTGTCTGAGAGAACAAAGGGCTGGACTGTATTTGGATTAGCAATCTGGGAGACATTAATGAGAGACATGATTTACCTTGTTGAGAAGCATTTCGCGGGGCATCCTGAAGACATGCCTTGCAGAGCTTCGAGGAGCAAGGAATGTCTGTTCGTAGATAGACTTCTCTCACAATTTTCTGCACTTTGCCACTTCGAGTCGAACGGACATAGACCTTGCTTGAGATGTTGGAAGCCAAAGGGTCCGCCTCGGTATTTCTCTTTAAGCTCGCCATCCTTGTTAAGCTTTTCCTCCAGAAATGTAGTGAGTTTATGAAGATGATGAAAAGACTATTGATTGCAAAGCGTTAGAGTAGGCGATAGTGGGACCCCTTATCGATAAGACCTGTCTCGATCATACCTACCTACCGGTAGCTGCGATGAGCAGAATATCAGACTCAGTTTGGTCGCAAAATCAATTTAGAAATATTGTTCTGAGATGAGAGGCAGCTTCAATAATATGCGAATATTCATTCCACTGCTTCATTGTCTCGGAGATTTATTAGGTATTGCGCGCATCTCAACTCCAGTACCATATCACATGACCTGTGTCTCATGTCACGTGCCCTGCTCATGAGCAACTTCACTTCACATTCTCTCTTTAATCTCCCTTCCGCAAACGTCATTCTCGCAAGATTTAAACATACCAGCACGAATTACATCGCCCTGAAATTGATTTGTTCTCAATTTGAATTTTCTTCGAAGAAACCACGCTGATATAGCGAGAAATAGTCAACCAACAGCTTGCTCCGCTCATTGACAAGATCCGAGTTACAACAGTACTTCCCCAACTTAGCACTGCCTCAGCTCTTTTATCAATCAGAAATCCTCCTCTTCTCATCCAACTCGCCACTTAATTCTCACTTCAGTGGCATGGTTGCTTCAAGAACACGCGTGTTAGGGTTATACTGAACTCTTGTCCCAAGCGCAAACGGGAGGATGCCATCAAAAGCAGTACAGCCTGGTGATGAGACTACAGACCATTGGACCTTGTATTGAGCGTGTTCTGCCATTGACCAATCGCGTCAAGATTTTTTATCAAAAACCGGAATCCAGTACAAGCTCATACTGGCAAGGTTCAGACACGGCATAACGTCGTCCCGACTGTCTTCAGAGCATCATCCCGACCTTCAAAGCCCTCCCGAAAGCTCAACTACCAATCATCAAAGTCCAGCAAAGTCAATCACTTCTTTGGCCAAAATATGCTTTCGAAAACGTGTTACATCTCCTCGAAAGTCCCGGTTGGATGGTAACAGCGAGCTCTGTCTGCTTGTCGTAGGCACCCCTCCAGTACTATCGGAGCCCGAGTCTTGGCTGCAAGAGCATAACGACCTTATTAAAACATCACGGCTCGATATTTCAGTCTACGTCTTATCTGACACTATCGAAAAGAGGGTTAAGCCTACTTCTGTCATTGGATGAACACACAGTGTCATGATTCCCGGCCAGTTTATGTGTCCAGCGGGAATGGAGCTTTCTACCAACGCAGAACTGATTCCTTTGGATTCTCATATGAAAGACTAAAACTATTCCAGGCTAAATCTCTCAAGCTTGCCGACCTTGCAAAGCTGCAACGGATACCGAACCACCTTCCAAGAGACAAGAACATCGGCTTCTTCGGGGAGCCCAAATGACAGATTCACTGGTGTGACATGTAAACCAATGTCACAGTGGCGACCAGCTTTACCGCCAGCCTCAGGATGCATGCAACGTCTTGAACCAATTGAATTGATGCCGTGAGTGTGTCAATGACCACCTGAGCCATGCGTATTTACAAATGGAGCTTTCATCTGGAAACGGTCCGGCGTCTTTGACTCTCCAGGACGGGGCTCATAATGCCACAAGACAGACGGTCGAGAAAATCAAAGGAGTCCACAGTCAGCGTCCTTACCTCATCGTCGTTGCTACACTTGCAGGTATCGCATTAACATGTCCAGAGCAGTTCATTTCAGACCATTCTCTCGGTTAGTAATACCAAATGCTTCCCAGATAAGCACTTCCTATGTATTATCAAGCAAACCATGGACAAGCGCAGAAGACAGTCAGGGATGGTAAGAGCACCCTTTCACGCTTCTTCCCCCGGCATGTGGATCGTGATGCTAAACATATCTGCCATATCCAGCGGTACAAACTTTGGGCGTAAGATGAAGAACAAACCCAGCTCCGGTGGCGAATTTCCATCGCTAATATTAGCCAACATGCCAAGAAGAAAGCCGATCAAAGAAGGCAGAAAACAGTCAGAGCTTGCTACAATCCCGACGTTGCTGTCATCCAGATCCCTGCAGCCTGGCTTTTACGAGCCCAGTCCACTACTGTTGATATGGGCACACATCTTCGGAGAAATATTGATATTCAAGGCTTCCACAGCATTCAAGATTGCAATACTACACCTTTGAGAAAGATTAGTACGACCATTCTCCGTCATTAGTCCGCCTGACAGGAGCAAGTGCAACCAACCAAAATGAACTGGAGACTGCCCGTAGTGTGCCAGGACTTTAGGCGATGCATTTTGATGGGTCTTGTCATACATGGAGACAACCTGACAGGATACTGCGCGCGCGTCAAACCCCTAAGCGTCCCTCGATTATTCTCTCACTCTACAGTAGCCTTGTGGTTAACAATGTCAGCATCAGCATCTTTAATATTACTCACAGGCGTGGCTGCTGCCGGTGAGCAGAACCCTAGGGCCGGCGCGCCGATCCATCGATGGATGTAATGGCGAAGGGTGAGCGGCAGGCTGCTGCATTAGGAAATGCATGACACCGGGTCCGCTGTTAGGTCCGGTGGTTTGCTCGAGTCTGATCTCTTTAAACCCCCGGAGGCTTGTGGGGCAAGTCAGACCTGTATTTGCCACTAGATCAGCCAATCAGTCGAGGGTAAAACGGTCGGTACTTGTATTTGCTACTAAATTGGGCTATGAAATAAGTACCAGCAGTTTCCCTGGGTATAAAGGGATATATTATAGACGTTATATCTATAGTAGGTCTATGTGGGCTATAGTGCCGGCTCCTGACGACCTCGCTGAGAGCTTTATGTAAGGGCATCCCCGACCCTGATGCCTATATAGCTTTTATACTTACTATATTTCTCTAATTTAATGTGATTATGCTATAAAATAGGCGTAAATTTGTCCTTATAATGAAATTTCCGCTAAAGGGTATTTTAAATACTGTATTTCTTAAGGAGCCTATCTATAAGGGTATTCCGCTAATTAGTCTATAAAATAGTATATATCTAGCTATACTGGCCTTTTTACTGTAAAATGTATATATTAATTAGAATTATATTAAAGAGGAAAGTCTAAGAGAAGGCTTACTAACCGCCGCGCCTAATCTGGTAATTATAGCCTTAGTGGGTATAAAGCTAATTGCTGCGGTTAATGCCGTTTATATTAAAATTATAGGCTATTTAGATTAAAGGCATAGGAATAACCCTCTTGAAGTTATCGCTAAAGAAGGCGTAAGCTATATAAGCTTATACTTATAAGGATGCAGGCCATATATGCCTATAATCTTTTTGCTTACTTTTAGTAAAGTAGGAGGTTATTTAAAGGATAAGGTAGTTATCTTTAAAGGCTATATAGTTAACCTAGAAGAAGAGAAAGATAAATTAGTAGGGAAAATATATAAAAAAGAGTCTTATAAGCCTATAAGGTTATCCTTTAAGGGCATAGCCTATAGCTGATTGTAAGATTACTGTAGCTTTCCTGCTTAGTTTGCTTCCTTTACTGTAATGAAGTCCCTATATATGCCGTTATTTATATAAGCTATACCTATAGCGGCAATTCCTCGCTTTTATAGGGCATAGATAAAAGAAGGGGTTATAAAGAGGTTATTAAAGAAGATATAATATATATTATAAGGAAGGGATACTGCTAAATTAAGTATAATATGCTATATTTCCGCGAGGTTATAAGGATTAAGGCGGCATTAATATGCAAAGGCACGGCGGCAAGTAACGGTCTAAGCTGCCTTAGGCATATAAAGCTGCTATTATAAAAGATAGCCTTATTTAGCGGCTGCCTAAATCTTCAGGCCTTATAATATCGGTTTATTCTTTATAGTTACTTTTATTAGGGATCTTCCCTTAAAGTAGATTATATACTTATTAACCGATATAATCAAGCCTAATACCTAAAATAGTATAGAGACTTATTATATAAGGTTAAACCACTTAGCTATATATAAAATTATACGTTTAATAGCGTTATTAGGCTCCTTAAAGGGCAGAAAAATGCAAAGATAATAAAGGATTAAAGTAAACTACCTAAAGGAAAGGAATTTAGCTATATAATATATAGGAAAGACCTTCCCCGGTATTACAGTTACCTAATAGTCAGAAAGGCATTTTTTAACATTATTTCCTATATAAATAAGGCATATAAGCTAAGTATAGATATTAATTACTAATAATAGTTACTATTAATTAAGGTCTACATTTAGGGTGCAGCTGCCTTCTATATCTTATAGGATCTTTATAATATAATTATTAATTTAAGAAACCTATTTCTTAATAAGCTAAATAGGGCAAAATAGCTAGAAAAAGTTAATAGGCTTTTTAAGAAGTGGCATTATAATAGTATTACGATATATAGGCTTAAAAGGTTAAAAAGTGAAGCCTTATGGGGCTATGCCTTTATGCGGCGGCATTTCGTTATTCTTATAATTTTAAGCAGGCCGACTAAATTAAGTTAAGGGTCATAATAAGTATCCTGGGAAAAACAGGGGTTTTTACATATAATCCGCCATTAAAGTCATTTTTTATATGACGCTAAGATGTAGTGGCGGCAGGGCTGCATAGGACCCACAAGCCTCCGGGGGCTTAAAGAGATAATGCGGCGCGTCTGAGAAGAGCTCACGAGGTCGTGTTTAGCGTGCGACAAGGGCCCGCGAAACAAGAAACCGTGGACGTTCTGAATAAAGAGAAACGAATATTCATATGGGATCAAGACCGACCGACCGAGTTGATCGCTGCTAGAAGTTGAACATCAACAGACAACCGGCCACTTCTTAGGCGAGGACGTCTCTTTGCTTGTCACGTACCTTACCAGCGTGGCGGGCGTTATAGGAAGTGAACACCCAAGGCAGAAAAATGTTGGTTATTCTCACGGTGAAGCACATATCTGAGTGCTTCTGCATCACTAAATGGAATTAGGCATCGGTTGCGATGCATCCGAACTGATGAAGGCTCTAATCAGGACCGTACTATACCATCACCATCTACATAAGCAGCAAGCATATCACACAGAACAGGGGTCTGGGTGTGAAGCTATTGGAATGAAGGCCGAGACAAACGCCTCTTGTTGGTTGCCAAGAACCGGCCGCACGGACCGATGTGATTGGATTGGTTTCGTACTCGCAAGCCAAAAGACGATGTTTCCAGCCGGACAGGCGTCACAAGACTACGAGCCGAGGGCAAGTTAGCAAGGATAATTCATCATGCTGATGCAATGCGGGCCCGAATTTATGGAGAAGGCAGTTGATCTAAGTATTGTCAGCGGGCTAAGCAGACAATGGGCGACTCAGTTGTTGAAGGAACTGAGAGACTGCGCAAGGAGAGAAAAAGCGCAGCCAAACAAAAGAGGAGGTTAAATCATAGCCCGGGATGTGAGACCAGGATACTGGAGAGGGGAATCAGCCACCTGACGGTGGTTTTCCATTTGAGATTAAGCCGAGGCGAACAAGACTGGGGATTCGGCGCCGGCAAGGTTTCACGTGCGGGCCGGTCGGGAAAGCAACCTCATACGACGTCTAACAGCGATCTTTAAGCGAGATATATACGTTGCGATTTAAGGCAGGTACTGAATTTGGAGCCTCGCGTTAGGGCGGGCTGGAGGTGATCTGCTTGGTGTTGATTCAACGGGCAAGGGACAAACGAACCATGGCCACGAGGCAAGACCAATCAGATTACGCGAGAGATGTGCCACGGGAACTGGAAACGGTGAGCAGGAGGCTGAACGAGAAGGAAACGGTTCCAGGAATGGTTGGTGGAGGGTGGAATAGAGGCCGCGGCGGGCCAAGCCCAGCTCAAGAACGGCGGGGAGTGGACTGGTTGATGATCGATGCCCCGCCCTGCCCGCCTACTGATGGACGGAGACTGTGGCTTGTTAGTTTGCGGGCTTGTCTCTGTCTGGTGTGCAAACCGTCCGTGAGTCGCTGGATTAGAACCGAGGAGTGGATGGGAGCTGAGCATCACGAGGGGACGCGCGGGGCAGAGATGTCTCTCCCAGCTCTGGGAGGTGGCGGGCCATGCTTCTCGCGTATCTCGCCTGCTACCTTTTAGTCAACCCACGGCGGAGACTGCAACTCTGGGGTGAAGATTAGAATCATGGTGCATAGCATGTGCGTGCATGGGGGGGCCCATGGATCTAAAGTATCTTGGAAACACTTGCATGGTTGGCATAGCCGCATAGCGGGTCGCTGTTTGGCATGCAGATTTGCAGCCTCTCGCTGGCCATGGGCTTTCTCCATGATCATACATATCCATGAATGGAAGAGAGAGAGAGGGAGGGAGGGAGAGAGCCAAAGAGCGGGAACTGCGTGTGTGTGCGGGGACGGATGGACGGTGGGCGAAGATCAGAGTTGGGTCGGCACCATGAATTGGTGTGGTCTGGGGTTTGGGGGCGATCGCTCCCGCACCTCCCCTCCCACTGTCACAGCTGTCTCGGGCCCGTATTGGACTGCTAGCAATCTACCCAGCGGCCGAGCCTACCCATGGGTTTGATAGATATCGATTGAAGCTCACCTCTGTTCTCTGTTGCACTGAAACGCGTTGCAAGGCACGTTGTTGAGCAAGCCAAGTTACATCAAACGAACGACAGGGGCAAGAGGGTCCAAGTGGACGACGGCGGAACAGATCATGTCCGTGCTTGAAGAATGATCCTGGGGTTCTGATTGATCGACTGTGCTGGCTTCTCCAAGCGTTCGGAACTCTGTTTAGAACACGGGGAAATTTACAATGTTGATTACGAGTGTGTTGTATGTAAATGGCGGCTAGTCAGGATTAGCGCATTTTGTCGCATCGCCTATCTCCTGACATTGATCGAGCTTTTTCAGCTTTGTGTTGAAGTTCGATTGTTTGTTCTGATGGCTCCAAACCAGCAAACCAGGCGCCAGGCTACGGTCTCTCCGAGGTTCTATTCAGCTAACATGCAATTCCAGATTCTACGCTTTTTTATTTAGTGCACATGGTCTGGCAACTCCGACGCAGACTGATTGGAAAAACGCTGCCAAGGTTTTCTCAAGACGGACCTATCCCTTACGGACCCACGAGAGCCTCAACGACCAGATTTAACTGCCGCGATAATGGACAAGAAATACAACAAGACGGCGTCTCGATGACGTCTCTTCGTTACAAACGAGGGCTGGGAGAAACAGTAATCAACACCTCACAAGGCCAAAGAACTTGTTTTAACCAACAGAGTGAAGCAAGAGACTGGCCTGATAGTGTTTCTTTGGATGCTGCTAGAGTGAAACCACCTCAAGAAAGGCATGCATTATGGGTCAGACAAACTGATAAACACACAAGATATGAGACACGATATCACAGGCAAAAAAAGGTGAGACATGAGACGCAGCACGGGCATCCAAATGGGTTGACTAACACCGAGATGCCAGAGCAAATGGCAACTCGATGAGGGGATGGATATCGCGGGAAGTTTAGGGTTGACTGGAAAGGCAGACGAGAGTTGACGTTGCGACCGGTAGAATGCGGCATGCTGCAGTATTCTGATATCAGGTCAAACAGTTACCGACAGTGCCGTGAGAGTATGACTGCTTCATTGATGAAGCTCTGCGGCACAGCACAACAACGGTGTTTCATGTCGTTAAAGAAGAGCTGCTAGCCATGTAATTACAACTGCATGCAGTTAGTATTGCGACGCACAGGACAGGCAAGCAGGCAGGCAGACTAATGAATAAAGGGCGCTTGCGTGCATCGAGAGACACATCCACACCCACACCCACACTCATACACCCGTCACAAAGAATGGGGCACACAGCACACAGCACGGTGCGACAATCAGATCAGACCCGGTATCGTGGATCAGAGTCCACAAAGCCTTCTCTCGTAGATATTATCTACATATCAAAGCCCAGACCTGGGCTACGTTCTTACTCTGGGCTGGTAGGCAGAAGCTAATCTGCTTGTTTAGTTTCGGAAAGACCTTCAGCGCCTATTCGAAGTTGCTAATGTATGGATTTATCGCAAAGGGTCCATTTATACGACACAGAAGGACCGCAACTTAGAGACTATTTATTAGTCTTTGATCGTCACTATGAGCGGTAAAGAAAAGAAGCTCATTCCTACTAGCAGGCTCTCATGGAGAGAGTAGGCTATTTGAGGCAAGTCGAAACAATCTGGTCAATACCAAGCATTGATATCTGTAACTGACACATATATTGGTTACGAGATGCTGACAATTGATGACGCCCCAAACCAGGGCCAGTAGGCTTCAGCCGTTGTGCTATTTTCTGGTTTGGGTTTTGCTCTTCTTTGGGCGCACGCTGAATTACCTTGCACAGTGACATTTCGCGCTGAGCTATAATATAGCCGAAGCTGAACTAAGAGAGACCAATGATGCTGATGATGCTGATGCTGATGTATGTCTGCTTCTGGTAGTTTTTGGTTGGAGTTGGGTTTATTGTTACATACTATCATATCCTAGGTAAGGTTGAAGCTGTTTTTGTTTTTCCATCCTTCAACAACATCCTTCTCGCTATCTAATCTGTTTTACCGCCGGTGCCGCACACATGGGTCTTTCTACATCATCATCATCATCATTATCGTCAACGTTACTATCTTTGCCGTCTTCATGATGATATCCGTGGAGAGTAGACTGTCG
>JAATHB010000627.1:0-31276 GCA_014822075.1 Fusarium buharicum | reverse complement strand
CTAACATGTCGAGTTTTCAGAGGCTCGTTCAGTGCATTCCACGCTGCAGTGGGTGGCCTAGGCGGCCCGGGCCAACAGTCTTGTTCCATGGAGGAGGTCGCCCAGTGCAGAAGCGTCCATCCTTCCCAGTGGGGATTGGCAGTTTAGCACTGGAGCACTGACGCAACCAACCAATCTAACCAACCATGGAACCCAACCTCTTGAATCGGGGGCCATTGGTATCTTTCATCATCCAATGTAGGTACCTAGGTAGGTAGGTAGGTACCTATTGGATTTCTTTCTGTCGAGTCCCTAACAATGGATGCAATGCAAGCATCGAGTCTTACGAGGGCCATCAGACGGATGTATTTCACTGGATCGATCTGAGCGAGGCGCTTCTGCGTACGCAAGGGGCTTCAGGGTCTTTGTCTAATGGCAACCCTTGGGAAAGCTGGATTGTCCATTTTGGCTATATCATTGGGCAGAGCTTGGCGTCTCAGTTTGAGTCAAAGGGTTGAGGCGTTTACTCATACTGTGGCATATTGTTGGACGGCACGCAGTTAAGAAACCGAATACTTGATCAAATGATTATGCCGGTTACAGCACAATATGTTGAGATATCGAGAAGCCTCTTTTTCATCTTATGATATTCTAACAAGAGCTTGCTACCCAACCTAGGTAGAAAGAAATATCTCGTTCAAGTCTATCAACGACCGTGTGGTTGGACTTGGATGGATGATGAAGTGACTAGCAGCGGACTAGTAATCCGATGGTTTGCTCTTTTCTCTCTTTTGTCAAAGACAACCTTCACTGCCGAAAAACTGCAAGGATCATAACCTGGCCCGGAGTGCAAAGAAAGAAGAAACAAACTGCACTGCCCCGCCCTCGGATTGTTGCCCGGCGGTGATGCTGCTGATGCAAGATACCTTACCTGGCTTACACCATCCATGAAGGCTGGCTGACTGAATGACTGCTAAGCTATTAATCCTACCCAGTTTGCTTCGGCCAACACTCAACGCTTTAGTCCTGCCTCCTTCCTGTGACGCTGCGATCACAGTTCTCAAACATCAATTGCAGCGCTTCATTAAGCATCACCACCACCACCACCAACTTTGATGTCTCAGGGACGAATTGGCCGCCCCGGAGGCGTAACCCTACCGACTTTAGAGCGATGCCACTAAGACGAAAGCAAGAATGGCAACCTTGGGCACCTGCAAGTCGACATAAGTGGTGTCTTCGGGCAGCCACTCACGATTCAAAGCGCCTCTCCCACACGGCTGGCTCATAGCCCTCACAGCCCTCTTTTCACCTGCATTTGCATGCTTGTGAATCGAATCAGAACCCATTGCTGCAAGCCGTGCAAAGCGGAGCAAATAATTTTCTATCCTCTGCCTTATCTGAACTGAGATAGGCAGGTAGATGAATTGGTATCAATACACAGCAGCTTGATCCTACCCTGGCACGCGGCCCAAGAACAAGATGGTTTACCGTGGAGTCTTGGTTACTTTAAACAACCATAGAGTATAATTATTTAAGAAGTTATAGAAGCAAGACTGGCATAATCACAACTAGTCTAGAACTTAGGCAATTCCATTTATTTTAGTCTGGCAGATTCTATAAACTCTTGCCTAATAATTCTTAACATAGGTGTTATTCTTCGACTTGATTGCACGTAGTAAAAAGCCTCTTGCGACACAATTTGAGACATCCTATGTAAAGGCTTCACACGTCTCAGATTCAGCCCTGCAAGCGCACGCTTAGCTCATTCATTAGCCCATCATCCAACAGGATTTTGGTCTGTGTGTTATCACGAGGACTTTCAGTCCCTGACTACCAATGGGCCCCTGAGACCCTGCATTTGATACTTTGTTTTCTGGAATATGTCAGCGAAACTTTCTGGCCCTCCAATTGTATGGTATTTTTTCGAATCGTCGTATAAGTGAGGTTATAGCGAGATTTCAATGCGTATACTCGCGTGGTCAAATAAACTCACAAAGCCCCGTAGGCAAAAAGATTTTTTAATATTTAACCATACCTAACGTGCTTTTCTATAAAATCTAGAACATGGTATCTCATGTTGGTAAAAAATAGACTCACTCTCACCCTCATATCATATTACCTGCAACCCTATGCTGATGCACAGAATAGGTAGTCACAGTACTGCTACGATTAGTAAAGCTTTACTGAACTTAAGTAGGGCTGGCTTTCAGTTCTTACGGCCTCATTGCATGCTTGCTACCATATAGCCTGTTTACCGTGATTGAACGTATTTTTGAATAGGTATATGTAGATAGACAAAACTATTAATGTCGTCGCTCCAAATCATAGCTAGACGCGAAGAATGACCATGATTACCCATGGAAAACCAGGCCATGAAGGCTAGAATAAACAAGAATAAGCAAATTTGTTGACATACCCCCAATAAAACATCGTGTCTTATTGGCAATAACCCTCTCCCACTCTCCATGACAATATCGACAAGCAGCCTTTGGCAGGAATAGAGGCAACCTGGTAGGTAAAGGAACGCAAAAGCAAACTATTAAAACGGCAACAATAAACCACCTCTCACCAGCGCCTCTCAGTTCGAGTATAAAGCCAGGAGCCACACCTAATATACGGACTCGGCACCTCCTGTTTACTGCCCATAGGTAGGTACTGGAAGGTAGGTAGGTAAAGTAGGCACTTACCTCGATCGGTCACGTGCTTACATGATGGGAAGGCATCACCACCAGGGTTGCCCTTTTCCCCAACCATTTTGCTGTTGTCCAAACAACATCTGCGTTGATCAGACAAACTTCTCTCTGCAAATTAGTTCCCTAGTCGGGTCTTTCTAGCTTCCAGGCTGACTGTCTGCTATCGTGGAGGCTCGAGCGTCACAGCATTGCCCTGACAACATATGAAGAATCTTGAGCAGAATCGAACTGGGGCAGCGCAGGCAGGATGGTTCTGGACTCAGAACAGCGGACCAGCTCAGCATTGATCCCACACCCTTGTAACAAAGAACTGTGGACAAACCGGTTCCTGCAAGATCTCGAGATTCAGAAGGTGACAATCATCGGGGCCGCTTGCGCTTTTCACCACTGCATCTCCTAATAATGAGCCCATTACTCCGTATCTCGAGTTGATTCGAGTGGTCATGCAGCCTGATGTTGCTGCCATGAGACTTGGGATGCGGGGAACAAGGTGCTTCGGATGGTGGCCAGAGATACGAGTCGCTGTCGAGTTCGTATGCATGTACGGATATGGCAGCCTTGTTAATTCCCTCATCCTGGACATCATGCCTTGCCCAGACCAGTCTTGGTACCCGCAAAGTGTTGACTGGCCGATGTCACCTGAACAAGGGCTAACGTTAGGTGGACGATACGCATTGTGCGGCGTTTGCGGGCTATACGTGATGTCAATATCGCCATTTCACGACGGACTTCTCCATGGGCCATTTCCACAGTGAGATTGACGGCGTGGCTGCCAGTTCGGACAGAGGCTTACACGATATATTTATCAACATCGCTGACCCAACTCGTCGCAAGCTCACTGGCCAACAATCCCAGGGCCTGTTATGAGGCTGAGGCTATGGTCGTGGCTGTGGAGTTACTATTGATAGATAAAGGCAAGCCACAGGACCCTAGGCTGCCCTGCCCAGGTCGGTCGGTAGGTCCCGACTGGCGCGCAACGTTACGACGGGCGGCCGATTTACAAGCGGGCTGCTACGGAAAGTTTACAAGCCTTCTATGTACAACGGGCTAAAGACGTGCCGTTTCTATGTACAGCTCAGAAGGGTGTGAGGCGTATACGGAGGAGGTAGATGGAATTGATATGGGCATTGGACATGTGCGATAAACCATACGACCGGACTTCAGAAATGAGGTTGGGAGAAGATCACTTGCCCATTGAGTCACCGTCACCGTCACTCAGCGGGTCACCATTGTTCCTGTTTTTACGAAAGCAAAAACCGATATCTCCAGACTCCAACCATCACTCGATCCCTGTCACAGCACATGGCAATCTATTTGGAGAAGTCGATGAACCAAATTTGGAGCACGAGATCGAGACACGGGCTTACTTACGATGAAGTCATCAGCCATCGGAGGCCGTTGAAACATTTTCCAATCATTGTTTCCATACAGCGATCCGGGGTTCTGGGTTCTGGGTTCTGGATTCTGCTGAGGCTCAGTAAACAAACGGCCCCATCTCGGTGGTGAGCGTGGCCGGCCACCCCGGCACGGAGCACGGTGCACATAGCGGACCGCCAGCTCGGATGAAGAACGCCATATTCCAAGAATAGCCCCTGTCAATTCTTTTGACGGCAGTCTCTACACCACCACTGGACAACCTGACGTTACCTCCGCCACAAGCAACTGGTAGATTAAGCTTTTCCTCGAGATCGAATCGTTGCATGCAGACATAGCCACACATGCGTGTAGGGTTCGATCTTACTATCTATCCAATACTAGGTCTCTGTCACTCGATTTCTAGAGAAGGGGTACGCTGGATGCCGCAAGAGAACGGAGAGAATTAACCTCGAAGAGTCTACGGTTATCGTCGTGGGTCTCATCCTGCAAAGATTTACGCAAAGATTTACTCCAGGGCCTACTAGTTAGGTAGGTGCATTTTGGGCATGGCATGGCATGGCATGGTTCCATTCCGCTGCATGTTGATGATAACGGTGCCAAGCAAGCAACATGGCTCTTCTGGGTCTTCTTCCTATTTGGGACTTTGGTCGGAGTGCCGTCAAAGGTTGTCAGCAATACGGAGATCCGGCAACCCACACCTCGTATCCATATCGCCATTTTCAACAGCCACTTCGCCATGGGCTTATCAGCCCTGCTACTTTAGTCGGCCGCCATTGGCCTGGAATAGTATCGAATTCACAAAGCCTTAGTCGGCTCCGCTCTATCTCGCTTACCTACAGCGAGGTACCCAACAATTCAGGCCGCCAGATCAGTGGGATATAAGAAAAGCTTTGCCTCGCCTTCAGCCCCTTCTCTCATCATCTTATACACCATCGTCTTTCGTTCAAGATTGGCTCTGTCGATCTATATACATTGACAAAGTACATTCGTTAACATAGAAACTCAACACCAACAACAACTATCATGAGATCTTCAGGAATCATCGTTGCTGCTGCCGCAGCCGTTGCCAACGCTCACTACGGTGGCAAGGACGTAAGTCTTGATCAAAATTCACCACCTTTTTTTCACATGTACTAATATGGATGATTTAGACTGTCGTTT
Source organism: Fusarium buharicum (assembly GCA_014822075.1). Lineage (NCBI taxonomy): Eukaryota > Fungi > Ascomycota > Sordariomycetes > Hypocreales > Nectriaceae > Fusarium > Fusarium buharicum. Next base: position 26,066 of record JAATHB010000627.1, on the reverse strand, counting down.
ATGGCACACCATCTGCAAACACTGGTCTCTACCCTATGCCCAGCGCAACGGATGTCGGCTTCACCACTGTCTACACCCAGCCCGGCAACGCGACCAAGCCCACTCACCCTGCTACCGAGTACACCACCAGCACCATCTACAGCACCAAGACTTATACCATCACTCAGTGCCCCCCCACTGTTGTCAACTGCCCCGTTGGTCACGTCACTACTGAGACCATCGCCGTCTCTACGACTGTCTGTCCTGTCACCGAGGTTCCTTCTCAGCCTCACTATCCCAACCCTACCGAGCCTGGAAAGCACACCGAGCCTGGAAAGCACACCGAGCCCGTGCCTACCCATCCTGGCGGTGATGTTATCACCAAGACTCAGACCTACGCTTATCCTCACCCAACACTCCCTGGCCAGAGCGTGACCAAGACCATCACTTACACAGTCCCCAAGGGACCTGCCCACAATGCTACCGCCGTCAACCCCCCTCCTCACCACACCTACCACCCTGTTCCCACTGGCGGCGCTCATCACTACCCCAACGAAACTGCCACTGGCCACCCTGGCAACGACGGACCTCACGGTGGAAAGACTCCTCAAGGTAGTGACAGCGGAAGCGACAGTGGAAAGGACAACGGCGAGGACAGCCAGAGTGGAAGCCAGGGCGGAAGCCAAAGTGGAAGCCAAAGTGGAAGCCAGGGCGGCAACAGCGGCTCCAACTCTGAGGAGGACCACGAACCTTCCAGCGCCGATGCTCCCGAGGTTGTTACTGCTGGCGCTGCGATGAACACTGTCACCAGTCTCCTGGTGATTGTTGGCTTCGCCGCCGTCTACTTGATCTAAACTTGACACTTTTTGGTCTATTGACCACTCGACTTTTTTCTCAAAAATTCTTACGATCCTTACACGATGCATGAAAGCATGGCATGGCATAGCATTTGATACGATTTGATTTAGTTTGCGGAAGCGAACGGCGTTTATAGAATTGGGGGTTACATTTACCGCATCGGACATCCAATGATTGGACCGAGCGATGGGGGACGCATTATATGAGATCCGAGAGCGTTCGGTTGATATGGACATACCTACACATACGCACGACTTATATACTAATTTCTACTTAATACTAGCGACCATTCATTTAGACTAGACTTATATTCACATTTTACCCTTTGAAGGTACACTCAAAAATAACAATTGGTTGCTAAAAACAAAAACGCCACGTTTGCTCTGTTTTGTGCTGTGTTCCATTCTAAGTTGACTGAATATATGATTGAACCGCTCAGTATCAGGCCTTACACAGAGCCTTGAAAACCCAAGCATGTGGCGCATGTCCCTCTTCATACTCGTTCACGTAGCTCAAGTAAAGCGCATATCGAAACAAGGCCGCTCTCAGTTCTTCCTCTGTTATATCGTGCCTTTTCACGCCGTTCTGCCAACCATCAACGTCCAACCTGCCTCCGTTTGCACCCATTCCCACAGCCCATGAATTCCCGCACAAACCAGCCCATAGTGCCATAAGGAATGCATCGTCAATGGGTAGATTCCGTGGTGCGATACACCTGGGGGACCATATAGACGGTCGGCGGCGTCGATGCTGGGGATCTTGTGCTATGGTTGTGAGAGTGCTCTGCGCTACTGCAGGGTCGAGAAAGGAGACGAGCACCTCAAAAGTGCGCTTTGAGAGGATGACGTTGAAGGTTCGGGAGGTGAGGCGGGCTTGTTTTACTGCTGGGAATGGGAGATTGTCTAGTATTTGGATGAGAATCTCTGGGGGGAGGGTATTCATTGTGGTTTTGGTTGAGAGCGAGCAGGACAACCAGCTTTAAGAGAGGGTTGAGTGTATATATCGTCAGGCATATAATATAAAGCTTGAAGTCTGAGTCTGAGAATGAAGAGGGGAAGAAGAAAATCATAAATGAGTTTATATTATACTATCTCCTGAGCGAGCTGAAGTCTTGTCCTACCAGTCACTATACCCCTAGTCTACAGAGGTTCTCTCTCATGTGAGACAAGCCAAAAAGGTCAGGTCAGTTCAGGCCCACCCACCAATTGAGTCAGGTGCAATATAATTAGCTAGCCAAAAGGTCCCTTGTTCATCATCATACTCAGCTTCCTACTGTACGTTTCTTAACACATCCCGAGGTTGTAAGCGGCTAAGTCATCTGGGGATCGGATGACTGTGCTTTTAGGCTTGTGGGGAAGCGTAAAGTCCCCCCGCTCCCCTGAGCCTTACGAGGCCCATACGAGGGAAGCGGGACAAATGCACGGCAATCCTGTTCAAGAGATATATAGGTAGTGAATTGCTTTTTTCTTTTCGTTGACCAGGTCTTTGATTAATATTGGGCCTCAAGGGGCTAAGATCCAAATCAGAGATCCTCCTTTTCCTTGACCGTCTCATCCTGCCACCACTCCTTCATCAGCCGCAATCTCTCGGTTCTCTCCTTGGCCATTCTCCTCCCCTCATCCGTCTTCATCATGCCCTCGAGCAACAGCAGCTTGTCGTCAAAGTGCTCCATTGTGTTCTCGAGCGTGCGGCCCTTGGCGCCTCCAAAGGCAAACGTTCTCGCAATGCCTACCGCGCCAATGGCATCTAACCGGTCGGCGTCTTGCACGACTGCCAGCTCCGGATACTTCTCCACCAGGGCCCGTGTGTGCGCCGGGTTCTTGACTTCGGAGGAGTAGCTGACGCCGAGACAGATGGCCTGGACGGTGTCGGCGAGGTTCTTCGGGGCGCCGAAGGAGATGAAGACGTCCGAGACCATGCGGGATGGGTCCTGCCCGGGACTGACGTACTTCTTGTCTCCGACGTCGTGGAGCAATGCAGAGAGGGTTACCAGGGAGCGCCGTGTTGAGGGCGTGTGAGATTGGATATGATGAGAGAGGCGGAGAACACGCTGAATATGATTGAAGTCGTGCGAAGCGTCGTAGTTGGACATGTACTTCTCAACGTACCCTGTCACTTGCGCGATGAGGGCATCATCTACTGCGAAGTCGTCGGTGGTCATGGTGGAGTAAAGGTGAAGCCGTTGGCCTGAGAAAAGCAGCTTTGGATAAGGACGGTGAGTTCTGAGGCACGAGAAGGCAAAAGGCTTTGTCAAGAGATATCTCATGCCAGGGCACAGGTTGCTCAAAGTGCTAGTTCCGCCAGGCAACCGAGTAAGTAAAGGTGAAGGTTGAGAGGAGACACTAAAATTCTAGAACGTGAAAACTCGGTCTGACTCAAGTGTTGAGGGTTTGTAATCAGCAATCTCACGATGTTTCAGTTGAATATGGTAATTAGTAAACTAAATACAGCGTCCTAGTAGAAATGAACCTCAGATAGGCAGGTCAAGCATCTTTGATGCTGGTCTAGCGGATGTAAGACGCGACGCAACAGCGCGTTGGATTGGAGGATGAATTGACGCGACGGGTACCCACGTGACCATCTTTCATCTCACTATGGGTACGCACCTCTACTAAGGTAGGTAGGTACGTCTATTAATAGTAATGCCATATTAAAGACATCTTTTGATTGATTGATTGTATTTTATTATTGTCAATCCTCGGCCCTAGATAGGTTCGGTTCATTATTGCTGACTCCCAAGAGGTAGGCACAACTTGATGTAAGCTTGCATCACAGCTTATAAGCCACTCAAAGAAATAATAATAAAGACGATCTCATTGCTTCTCAAACATATTTTGATATAACCAAATGACCAGCGGGTATCCTCGGATAACTCATTGTTCAAAGCCATGGTAGTGTTTGTGTTATTCTCTTTGTTGTTGTACAGCACATTTGCCATTAGACATAACTCAGGCTTAATGCACCTCAACACAAAGCATTATTCCACAGCAAAACATGGATTATAATGCAACATACAAACCTGTCCGGATTCCGTCCTCGTCAAGTGATTATCTTCTTCTGTGGGAGGGCCGCATACGACACTGTACAGTACCAATGGAGCTTGAAGCCAGTGATAATAGCCCCGGCCGCTCACCTCTTCACAAGCATCAATTGATCCCTACACTACGCCATGCAGAGCAGTACTGTAGATAAGGTCATGCTTTTGGCAAAAAGTTCCGCAATGAAGATCCCTTCCTCTGAGTTGAGCAAAATTACAAATTCCCCTCACTTGTTCGGCAGCCATCACAAACAGGCACAAGAGTGAGTGGCCTACTACAGACAGCAGTGGACTCTCTTGGTGTGAGTGAGAGTGTGACTGACCTCACATACCCGCCGGAGCTAAAAACCATAGCATGCATATAGAGTCGGATGACGGAGGGCCGATGTTACCGATACTAGGCCTGGAATGTAGAGGCTCTCGGGCACACGCGGACGGGCCGTAGAGGGGAAGACGGGGACGACATGCGTAGACCCATCATGCTCACTTGGATGTGTCAAGCTATTCGTCAGTAGCATTGATTCTAGGGCTCTCAGCTTTGACGGTACCTGTCATCAGAGATTTCTGTCTGCATACGAATGAGGAGCCCTTCAGGGATGTGAAGGGAGGTGGCTGGCTGGCCATGGGAATACAAACGAGGCCTCGATATGGATGTGCCTTGTATGGGGCCACCGCCAATCCCGCATGTTTCTCTCGTCTATGTATGGTACTTTGTAACTGTAGAAATTAGTGCAGATATGACAATCCACCCTCTACCACTACTTGACTTGCAGATGCAGTGTGATATGCAACTACTGCCGTAATACGATAGCAACGGAGCGCATCGTTCCGTCAAGACGCTGAATAGATAGACCAGTCTCTCGTGACTCGCCCGATTTCGTCCTGGGCCGCATGAACTCGAGGGTTGCACTACAGTTTGCCCGACTGTAGAGTCGCCCAATAATGGAAAGAGATGTCGAAGCGGTGCGGTGCAAGGCAAAGGCAGGACATCACGGCAGATGCAATAGAGATGAGCCTAGACCGTGCATGATCCATAGATTTCATGTGCTGATGCAGCTTGATCTAGGTACTGCACTGAGGCCACGAGAGTCGACGAATCGTGTAGCGAGGTAGTCCACGAAATACAATGGCTTTGCAGGCTGAAATGCACGAGGTTGAGGGTGAGATGTGGTTGACGACGTCGAGATTGAGCACGCTATTGGGCAGTCTGCAGAGTGACGAGGGGCTCTAGTCTAGCGGTGCTACAGACCAATAGCGACGCTGGAATAGACGCTCGACGAGGGTCTCTCTTTGGGCCTGTTTAGCGGTACAAGACCTGTAATTGGTACAGTGTTTCTCACTATGGTTCCCCGCTCTTGGGGCTGCTTCTAAATTTCGCAACCTTGGATCCACATTTTGATGCACGCACTTTCTTGACCCACCTTTTCCTAACCGCCCACGCTTATCCTTCCAGGGAGCGTGTGATGAGCCGAGTGATAGTCAACGACATGAACTCGGCATTTCCTTGTCTACAACATCTCATTGGTTGTTCTTCTTGTCTTCCACCAAAAAGACCTGTTTTCTTGTGTATTCTATTCCTAAGGCAACCACATGTAGGTTCGCAGGGGTAGGTAGCTGGATGTTTACTATGGAGTCTCATGGCCTCTATACACGGCCGCTTTCTTATAAACAGGACCAACACCCACAGCCCCCAACTCTTCTTTTTTCTCTCTTTCTTCTTCAGCAAGTCCTTTTCAATCGCAAATCCGGTTTTTGTTCTTGGGTCTCTTCCCTCCTCCCCTCGTGTTTTTTGTTTGTTCACCGTGGAGCTGGTCTCTACTCTTTATACTTCTAATTTTCGTTGTCTCTAATCTCAAACACTCTATCAACTCTGAATTCACTACAAGTTGCTGGTCAGCTTTAGAGACGATACCTACTTTTACAACTATTTTTTTTGCTTTGCTCGAATCATCTAATTACAGAAATCACGGATTTCACTTGCTCGCTCGCGACTTTTCAAACTTGCAATCAGTTCACCAAACCACACAATTTAATCAATTAATCAAGTCATCATGTCGGCTATCCAACTCTCTTTCTCTCTCCGCGTCTCCTCTGGTGTCAAGACCGTCCATCTTCTCGGCTCTTGGGACGGTTACACCGGTCAGCTCCCTCTCTCCAAGGACAAGACTTCGTCCAAGTCCGGCTCCTGGAAGGGCACCTTTCGATTCCAGAACTCAACTCTTGAGGCTGGCCAGCGATACTGGTACTACTACATCATTGATGGTTACCACGTTGCCCACAACCCCAGCGTCTCCTCAACTGTTGAGCCCACCACTGGCCGTGAGCTGAACATCCTCGACGTCCCTGTCGACTCTCACAAGTCTTCCTCGCACCGCTCCTCGTCTTCCAAGTCTTCCTCCAAGTCGTCGTCTTCCTCTTCTTCCAAGTCCTCATCCAAGTCTTCCTCGCACAAGTCTTCCTCCAGCAGCAAGAGCTCTTCGCGCCACTCCTCTAAGGACAAGGAGTCTCGCTCCTCGCGCCACAGCTCCAAGCTCTCCGTAGACATCCCCAAGGGCCGCCCTCTGTCAATCTCCCAGATCCAGGCCCCCAAGCCCATGTCTCCCCACGCGACCAAGCACATCTTGGATGCCTCCTACTACGACAACGAGGCCCTCGAGGAGCTCGCCGACCGCTTCGGCAGCGCCAACATTGAGGACGAGTTCATCACCGAGTTCGGTACCTCGCCCGTTTCCTCCAGCGGCTCTTCTCTGTCCTACCGCTCCGACAGCTCCTCTCCCAGCTCGTCCCTCTCTGGCTACAGCACCCCCGGCTCCGAGGTCAGCACTTGCACCTGCGAGCGCTACGGTATCACCCGCAAGGGCGAGCGTGTCAAGCTCGACTGCGGCGGATCCCGCTGTGGCTACGATGATGACAGCGACTCCTGCTCCAGCGGCAGCGAGGACGAGTATGAGTATGAAGCTTCCGTCTCACGCACCAGCTCCCGCCGCCACGGCGTCGTCGCATAAATGCGTCAGTGTATGGAGAGATCTCTGGCAGGAGGTTGAGAGAACCTTTAGCCGTTCATTCCTTGAATCGAGCATCCCCTGGCAGCACACCAGCGCCGGGATGACTCGACCCATGTTGTTGTGGTAATATCAGCAATCATTTTCATGTTCCAGCCCACGTCACGCCCCTTGACACGGATGGCACGCCGAGCTGGTCTCGAGCGTCTCACCGCGCCAATGCGTTGATCGTCAGCTGTGTCGATGCTGCGACCGTTTCGCGCAGCCACGATGGGCTTCTCCTGTGGCTGCGCAGGCGTAATTCTTTCTCACTCTGTTGATTCTCGAGTGGGCTGTGAGATCTTGAGAGATGTTCCCAGAATCAACACTGTCAAAACGCAGGAGACTCTCATCTGCCTTGATGATGAGATGCCATCTCCTGCAGTCAATATCTGGATATGGTCCAAGACCTGGCGATGGATGAAGGTCTTTTTAGGCTAGCCATTACGAAGTATGAGGTGGATGGATGATGAATGGGAAAGGCAGTCATGAGCAACGATTAATGAATGAACTAGCTTAGCTGTCTTGGGATAGATGACGATATGAATCTATTCATGAATGAAATGAACCCATCTTGAAGCCAATGATTGTGATGTGAGATGCTTCTAGAGTATACAACTTCTATCTTGATATAAGATATTCGGTGTTTCGGCACATATAACTCCATCTTACTTTGGACCCTGAAGAGGCGGGGACTTTATGGCGGGGTAACTGTTATCGATTGGGCATGCTGCAACATCTAACATTAATTCTCGTCTACACCGTACTTGTAACGTCGTTCTTACATCCAACAACGCATTGAATTTCTTTTGATTTTATAAAGGATCAAACAAAATAACGGTCCAAAACAATTCAATTCCTGGCGCCTTTGCTATACCACTGTCTCTGCCCATTTCCAGAGCTTCAGTTCCAGCTTTTGCACTTAAAACACAACGCCTCTCTGATTTATATATCCAACCGCAACCATGTCCGACGACCAGCTCATTCTCCCAATCATCGACTCCCACATTCACCTCTATCCAGCCTCCGAAGCCGATTCTCTCGCCTGGTGCACCCCCGACCACCCCCTTGCCGGCCAGCACTCTCTCGAGCAGTATCGCGAAGCCACCTCGTCAGCCCCCTCTCTCCTCGGTTTCGTCTTCGTCGAGACGGACCGCAAGAACGACATTGAATCTGGCGCCGCAGATGGTTCCGGCTGGGAGGCGCCCCTAGCTGAGGTCTCGTGGCTCAAGCGCGTTGCGCTCGGCCAGCCGCGCGATGGAGAGGGCCACACGCCCGACGACGCAAAGCTGTGTCTAGGCATCGTGCCCTGGGCACCGCTACCGAGTGGCCCTGAGGTCCTGGAGAGATATCTGGATCGCGTCAAGGAGGAGGCGGGCGATGCGTGGCCCAAGATCAAGGGATTCCGCTATCTGCTACAAGACAAGCCCCATGGCACCATGTTGCAAGACAATTTCATTGAGAGCGTCAAGTTGCTCGGCCGTCGAGGGTTTACATTTGATGTTGGTGTCGATCAGCACCGCCGTGGAAAGAAGCAGCTTGACGAGGTCATTGAGTTTGTCGACCGTGTCCATGATGGTGTCCCCGAGGAGGAAAAGGTCACGTTGGTGTTAAGTTCGTCTTCTTCTCCCCTTTTCTTTTAAGCCCTGAACTAACTACGTTTCAAAGACCACCTTTGCAAACCTGACTTCAGCATCTACAACCTCACCTCAGACCCAGGCTTCCACGCCTGGCGCACCGCAGTCTACACCCTTAGCAAAGTCCCCAACGTCTACATGAAGCTCTCCGGTGGTTTCTCAGAGATGCCCGACTCCCTACGCAATCAGGACCCCAATCACATCTTTGAGGCCACTCTTGGCTGGCTCGGCATCGTCCTCGCCACCTTTGGCCCCAGCCGCATCATGTATGGCAGCGACTGGCCCGTCTGCACTGTCAACACCAAAGACGCCTGGCCCCGATGGCGCAGCGTTGTCGAGCGCATGTGCTGGATGGCTACGTTGGGCGATGAGGAGCGTGCCATGATCTTTGGTGGAACAGCCAAGAAGGCTTACAAGCTCTAAGTTAGGGCGTGGAAATAGTATATATGTCGATCAACGAACGATATGCAAGAGATGGCATGTAAAGACATGGAAGAAACATGCTGTTGGCAGGAGACCTGGAACGCCCAAACAGCGGAATGACAGATGGCAAGCTCCTTTGATGAGATACATGAACGCAAGAGATGAGAAATTTGTCTGTAGAATTAATATAAATACCCCTTCAAGTCCAAGCATACCCCATCTGGTTGACCAAGGCAAGACTATCTATTCCTTGACCAGCCCATGAATTGAAGTTTATACAAGCCAGCAGTAAACGAGCCATATACACATGCTCAGGTATTAAACCAATCGATAACTATCAGTCATATCATAAATGCAACTCCTAGCGCCAGTGGACCGTCACTAACAAGAATATCAACAAGCAGTCCCTACACGCCAAAGCTCATGGGGTTGGTTGCTCGCAACCTCTCCAGAACGTATGCCTCGCAGAAAAAACAAGATCCCCGTCATACAGTTTTGTGTGTCATGAGTTGTAACGTTCATCTGCCTTTTTTGAGGCTCATCATTACCTCGTTTGTACTTCATCTCTCTCACTCAGCTCCACGTCCTCGATAACTGCCCATCTTCTCGATAGAGTTCATGATACCGCTGCGAGCGGCGCCGCCTGGACGAGGAAGACCACCACCGCTCTTGGTTCGTTCGTGAGGTGCTCGAAGGCCTGAGCCGGGAGCGCGTAGTCCAGAAGCACGGCTGATGCTGCTCCTAAAGTGATCCGCGCTTCGCTTGGGCGTCTTTGCTTCTGGCTCTCTTTCGTGCTGCCTCTCATGCGGCTGACGAGATGCAGACTGAGTTTGTTGTAGCTGCGGCTGCGGCTTTGGCTTTGGCGTCTGCGCAACAAAGCTCTGCATGCTCATCATCTCCTCGGCTAGCTGCACGAGCTCGCCCTTCTCCACGCGCTCTTGTTCCAGCATGCTTCGGAGCTGCTCGTTGTCTTGCTGCACCGTCTGCATAACCGCCTCGAGCCGTTGGATTTCTGCATTGAGTTCCTTGATGGTTGCGCTGTCCCGAACTGCTTGAGCCCTGCGTTCGTCAGCCTCGGCGCTGTCAGCCTCAAGCCTAGACATTGTTATATCTCCGCCAGCGTGTAGACGCTCGTTTTCCTCGGCGAGCGCTTGAATCTTGCTTTCGAGCTCGTGCACACGCTTCTCCCAGCGAGATTCATAAGACTTCTTTAGCGCAGTGACCTTGGATTCGTGCTTGCTCTTGTAGAGGGCGTGGAGCTCGCGCGCGACGCGCTCAACGGCGATTTCGACTTCATGATTAGAGTCGCTTGGGCTCTTGGGCTTTTCTGGTGACGATTTGTCGACATCCTTTCCAGCGCGCATTCCAGCCATCTTGCTTTCCGCCTCCTGATGCAGCATTTCGGCTGCCTCACGTCGCTTTTCGCTCTCTTCCAGCTTCTGTTCCAACTCTTCTTGTTCCCTTTGGCTCACCACGATTTCTTCCTTGACCGTTTGCAAGACATTCTCCATCTCACGTCCACGGTTCTCCCAGCCTTCTTTTTCAACTGCGAGTTGCTCCTTGAGAGAACGTTCTTCACGGAGTTGCTCCTGAGATTCGCCCACACGCTTCTCTGCATCACCAACTGCAGCCTTGAGCGATTGTACCTCAGCCTCCTTACCACTCAACGAAGCCTTGAGTGAGCTGATTTCAGACAGGAAGTTCGATTTAAGAGACTCCAACTCCCGAGGGGTGATGCTGGGAACACTGCGAGGTGTTGGCAAGGGAGGAATGTCAAAATCGATGAGGTTGGTAAACCCGCGAGATGGAGTTGCTGCAACGTTGGGTGCTGTTCGGGATGGCGAGAGACCTCCCTTGGTGGGTGACTTGTGAGGAAAACGCAGCTGCTCTGTAAAGTCTAGCAGGTTTGTTGTGTTTCCAGAGTCTCGCTTGGACATGGGTCGTGGCGTCCGGGAGGGCGAGTGATCAGCCTTCTTGTTTGCTCGAGGTGTGAGACCATCCGCATTTGAAAGCTTGGTAGGAGTCTGGCCAAGTTTGGCAAACATGGTCAGGTTTGGCACAGCTGAGAAGGTGCTGAAGGTGCTGACCATGCTCTCGTCAGGGCACATCGACTCATCCACCTCCATTTGTCCTGCAGGATCGATATTGACAGTGACGTCCATATCGTCTTGAGCTTCCTCCAGAATGCTCTGCTCGTCTTCAAAGATCTCAATAGCACGCTTTAAACCTTCGTTCTGCCGCACAGCGTCTTCCAAGCTCGTTTTTCTCTCGTGGCTGGCACGAGGCGTCTGGTCGATGGGGTTGCTGATCTTAACAGGAAACCGTTTCTCGGGAGACACCTTTCGAGGGCTGCGTGAGCTTGGGGTCAATCTTTCGCTCGATCTTCCGTCCCTTGCTTCTCTCTGGTCTATAAGGATCTTCAGAGGCGAGAGAGTTGAGCCCGAGAGGACTCGGGAATGTCGTGACTTTGAAGGGGAACGGTTCTCCTGGTCGGACAGCGTAGTGTCGTTAACCGCCGACACAAAAGGAGAGGATCCTTGTGAGGGTTCGTTCTGCGCTTCCGAGACTGCCCGTACGTCGTAAGTGTCGTGCCGCCTAGCAGTAGCTGGCGTTTGGATGTTGAGACTGGAATCTTGGGTTGGTGATAGTGGTGTTTCCATTGTGATGCACGCTGAAAGCAAAAGTAAAACGCAAGTACAGAAACAAACAATGCGCGGTCAGAAGACGTATTTAGCTTGTAGTAAATCAGATCAAGACCAAAGTTGGTACCTAGTGTGTTTGTTTAGAAATATATCCACTGCGACAGGGGAGGCGTCGACCCGACAACCATGGTGGATCGTCACGTGATGCATCGACTGACCTCAATCCAACGTACTCTCCCAGCATCGTATAAGTCGTGACACTTGCAAGTTTGCTGGGGACGTTAGAGGCAACATAGCAATCTATAGGTGAAACAGCCCGTGGTATCTTGCAGTTTACTCGACGCACAAAATGTTTCTGTACTAGACACTGACTACCTACAGCCGAACCCCAGCATTTGCTTGTGTAAGATATCTCTCTGTATCAGTAGGTCAACACTCACTTTCCAATCACATATCAAGATTGAATGCACTTGTGAGTTAGTTCATGAATCTCTAGTTGTATTGAGTATCGAAAAAACAGCTTTTATTGTTCCCTCATAATTCGTTACTTAGTCATCATACCCGCCTGGGCTCATTACAGGCAGTGCTGTCCGTACCGTGCACTCGTGTCGCATGCCGGAGTAGTCCGTCCAAAAGGAAAAGGGCGTTGTAGTGACTATCTCCCCTCAGAAATTAAAGCCTCCATGCAGAACATGACTCGTTAATGTATATCCGTGACAGCATGCAGGTTAACATAGAATCGGAAGTCGTGTCGTGAACTCGTCAGCACCATCGTTTGATCCAAAGGGTTTCCGATGAGGCTTTCTCTCCGAGTACTGGGCAAAAGACATGCAAAATGCTTTAAAAGGAAATTTTCAAAGAATGTGATGTTACGCCGACTAGCGACAAGAAATGGGACGTCTCGGATATTTGTCGGAAGTCTCTTAACTGAATACCAGAGCTCAACGCCAGAGTCTTTATAGAAGAGCGTCGCGGCAGGTCAAGCGAGGAGGCATTGGGCGAGGCGTATAGATTACCCGAAGGAGTGTTGCCTTCGAGGCGCGGCAACAGCAGAAGCGGGTCGAGCCAGACCGTCATATGTAGGAGGAGCAGCACCAACAGTAGAGGCAGGTCGAGTCATAGCGTCATACGCAGGAGCAGAGACGGTGGTTTCCATGGTCTTGTGTCGCTTAAGGTCAAGGTTGTTCATGAGATCGTGTCCATTGGCGCCTGGACGGGGTACATCGTCATCCTCGCGCAGTCGCTTGAGTGTACCGTTCATGATGGGAGCATAGCCACTCAGAGAGTAATAGTTGGCAGGTGGAAGGATCCCCTCCATCATAGGCTTTTGTCGCTTCATGTCATAGTTGACCATAGGATCGTGTCCGTTAGGGCCTTGGCGGGGAATATCATCCTCCTCATCTCGCCCTCGTTTGAGCCCGTTAGCTCCATTTGGGGTAGGAGGCTGAGAGGAGTATCCTCCGTTCGGCAATCCGGGCATGTTGCCCATATGATCATGTCCATTGGGGCCTGGCCGAGGTATTTCATCCTCATCATCTCGTCCTCGCTTGGGAATACCTACGCCATTGGGGGTAGGAGGCTGCGAAGAGTATCCTCCATTTGGTAGGCCAGACATCATTGAGGGATGCTGACCCATTGGAGAATGCTGGCTCATCGAGGAGTGTTGGCTCATTGAGGAGTGCTGACTCATCGAGGGGTGCTGGCCCATTGAAGGGTGCTGGCCAACTGATGGATGTTGGGGGACTGACGGGTGTTGACCAACCGAGGGGTGCTGATTGATCGAGGGATGTTGGCCAACTGATGGATGCTGATTGATCGAAGGTAGGGTTCCAGGAGCCGGTGTTCGCATACCGTTTCCGTCGTGCTTTCTACGCTCGGCGGCAGCCATAACCTGAGTAGTTCGGCTCTGGTTTGTTGGGTGATAGAGGAGAGCACCAATGTTGTGGACAAACAATGGGTAGAGAAGCTCTGTGATTTTTTCCTTGTTGGCAAATTCTAGTGCGCGGTCGTAAGGGATCCTGAAATTTGGTTAGTTTACCGTGCCCCAACATCACCTGCCACGAAAGAGTACTTACCAGACACCTTTCAAATGCATTGGGCCGATTTTGACCACATGCCTAACCTTCTCGGATTTCAGAATACCATCTCTTCGCCCTCTTGTCATACCAGCTACATTAAGCAGCTTGGTTCCATTTATCATATGGTTGTCTATAACTCGAGTTAGCTCGCTGATACCTTTGGCACCAATAGAATGCGTCGTCTCTTACCCTCTCTGCGGGCAACACAGATGCCCCGAGCTTCGACTTGGAAGCAGAGGCTTCCCTCATCTTCCCAAAGAGTCGCCGTGACTCGAGGCTTCATGCCAGGCGGAGGCGCTTGGCCAGTTGTGTCAAAACTAGTGTTGCTGTACCCTTGCTGCTGCATCGGTCCTGGGTTACCGAATGGTGTAGGAACAGGCAATACATTCTGAGGCGTAGACATGGGATTGGAGACGGTTGGAGTAGTAGGGCCATTGGTAGAATAACCATCTTGGCTGCCATAGTTTGAAGGTACAGGCAAGACATTCTGAGGCGCCGGGTTGGAGACGGTGGGAGTAGCAGCCCCATTGGTAGAATAACCATATGAGGAGTACTGAGGCTGTTGTTGTTGATACTGATGGTAATACATCGCCGTGTCGTGAGGGTTAGGGGTAGCAGCTTGGTTCATGGCGTCGTGGGTGACCAAGGATGGCAAACTTGGTTTAATAGGTGGTGGTATATCTGGAGTAGGTAGGGTTAATGATGCGGAACAGTTGACGAGGGAAGCAAGCAGCCAAAGTGAACTGCCAACTTGAAGGAAAAAGAGGTGGTCGGCAAAGGGAAAGAAAGACCGGCAAAGGAAGAAGGAGAAGAAGAAAAAGAGAGAGAGAGAGAGGGAAAAGGAAAGAGAGGTAGAGGAAAAAAAAGCCGAGAAGGTCAGGATCTTGGTGGTGAGAGGCAGAATGAACAGAAAGAGGAAGAGAGGAGGCAGGCAAGGTACGTACCTTTTTGAGTCTCCGACCAGGCAGGTCGGGACGGGGATGGAGATGGGGGAGTGGACATTGTTCAGAGGGAGTGGGGGGATGGATAAGAGGGCGTGAGAGATAGATCCAATCGAGGGTGCGAGAGGAGGGGCTGATGGTCAGGTATGGGTTAACAGAGCGAGCCTTGACAAGGGCAGAGGGCAGAGAGGCGGTTATATAGGTTGGTAGGCTTGATGGCCTACAGATATGAAGCCGAGCAGTGAGAAGTTGAAAGAATAAATTTGAACAGCACAGTTGAACGTTTTGAATGCGTGCAGGTGATGCTATACAAGATTAAGATTTATGTCGGCGCTTTTCTGGTCGATATGTTTTGATATTTGCTGTGCGTGTTTCAAGCATGCACAAAGGGAATAAAATGGCTCCCAAGGTTTAGCACCTCGCACCCGCATGTACTGTACGGGCAGACAGTATGAGTCGACCTGAGGCAGATGGGTGGGCCTTTTTTATGGTAAGGTTTCTCGCTTATACTGTACGTAAGCTACAGTAAGGTACCTCACCTTAGCTGGAGGCTATGCAGCAAACCTGATGTACCTCAAGCGTATCCATACGTGCTTTTACTCTTACTTTTACGATTTTA
Source organism: Fusarium buharicum (assembly GCA_014822075.1). Classification (NCBI taxonomy): domain Eukaryota; kingdom Fungi; phylum Ascomycota; class Sordariomycetes; order Hypocreales; family Nectriaceae; genus Fusarium; species Fusarium buharicum. The sequence goes on along the minus strand of JAATHB010000627.1, from coordinate 10,811 downwards.
TCCAAATGAATGAATTTGATAAAGTAATCGTGACAGAAAAAAATCCAATTTTGGCTTTTGTTGACGTGGAGATCCACGCGTTTGTTTATGTCTCCTGTTGCCGCTCAAGTCTCCAGGCCGAGAAGCCTGCTCACTGTACAGCCGTGGCCGACATCGCCCTGAAGGTGAGGTGTGTGTTGGCATGAGATGGAGAGAGGGCTAAACTAGGTAGGCCTGGCAGTACGGTACGATACTGTGCTGGGCTCTGGATCAAGCTGAGACGGAGTACCTGGGTACGGTATTCGGCTCTTGGAGACTGGCTCTGGCCTCTCTGGTTTGTGATGTCTTTCCATCCAACGGATGGATTGTTAGATGGAGTCGAGCACCTATGGTTGTCCTTTGAATGTTTCTTCCATATCTCTCCCCCAGTTACCTACACTCCACTCCACAGTCGGATGCGCACTGGTCGCTCTCCTGTCAACGCACATCAGAGCCAGGGACCGCCCAGCTCGCAGACCACACATAGGTAGACTCAGTGGATGTAAGACTCTCTGTAGGGCATTTGAATTGACTCTGGAGAGATAAAGAGCACTAGTAGCAGCAGTGAGCAGAGGTGGGCGGTGCGAGGGGTGTGTCGACAGGGGTTTTCATGGGGGTATGCAGTACAGCGTCGTACCAGGCCTTGGGGGGCCACCTCAAGTGCGTTGAGCGGAGGAGGAGAAGGTTGATCATGGGGGGAAGATTTGGTGGTTGATTCTGAGCGGGTTGTTGAAGGCCGGGCCCTCCACTGCCCTGTGGTCCAAATGGAAAGGTATCGCGACTGGGGTCCCCCTGGAAAGAGGGATCGGTCACCCAGAACCCCAATGGCTACAGGGACCGTGGGCTGGGCCACAGCGTGCAGCCCAGGGAAGGAAGGATCCCGGGGATGCAGGATGCCCGGTGGAGGGCAGACGGGAGCGATGCTTGGTGTCATTGCCCCCTGGCAGCCTCCAGCTCCGCTTACTCGCGCCAGCATCACTGTGCACCCACATCAGCATCCGCTTGATGCGACAGGAAAAAGAGTGAGTGCATAGGTACTATTACACACTGGACAACCTAGAGATGCATGTTCAAATCGTTTAAAACTCACGATATATGGAAAATGTAAAGGAGTTTAATTATCAGTACTATGCTGGTAGTGCTTCAAGATGGCCATGGCTCCTCAACTTGCCCCTCACATCCATCTATGCATTCACCTACCATTCTCGTCACAATCTTGCTCGGCATCAAGTTAGATTGACTACGTAGATCATATACAAGGATCGGCCATATTCAACATGTAGAAACTAACTACCTCGGATATTTATTACCTACTAGTCATCATCCACCTTGCTCACGATCTTTGAGTCCCTGGCTTGGCTACTGGAGCGCTCGGCTGGTATACGCAATCAAGGTATTACTTGCCAGGCTCTCAACTGCAAGCATTGCCTAGCCATTGAGGCGCTCTCTCAATGAATCTTGTTAACAGCTTGAGACTGTCCACAACTATCATGATATTCAAACTATCCTTAACCCAAGGTTGATCCAATTACTATCTCGCGGCGTCTCGCGGCTACACCACAATCAAGGTTGCTTTGTGTCGCGTCATTCTGCTGTGGGCTGTGTGGGTTCCATTTGGTTTATCTGGCTATTGTTATTGCTCCTGTGGCCGTGTCGTGTCAGTGTCGTGTTGTGTGCTAGCTATGTGTTGCGCTGTCGTGCTGTGTTGTTATGTGTGCTCTTGTCGCTTCAACGCCATTCGCCAGTTCTTAACTCGGTCGTCTTATTTCGCGCTCTCCTTCCTCCTAGCTCTTAGTTGCGGCACAGCACTGTGTCAATCCAGACACTTGTACCGGGTACTTTGGTTACCTTGGATTGGATGGAACTTGAGGGTTCCAATTGAGTTGCTAGAGCTCTTCAAGCAGGACCAATGAGAATAGCCGGACGCCAACGAAAAGAGACCTGCTTAGACCCAAGGGCGAAAAAAAGGGCATCAGAGTTTTGCGCTTCTAGTTTCTCGGCGCTTCTGATCGCCTCTACCTTGGCCCAATTAATCCATCTGCAATCCTCAGTCTCAACGGCGCGCCAAACCACTATGGAACCGTTTCTTGGGGTTACCTCTATTGCATCAAGCGTCGGAATGGCTTGTGCACCATCATCATTTTATGTGCAACTACAGATAACTCGTATCGAGAAAAGTTGAGAAACCAGACGTATCGAATTCAACATTGGGGGGCCTCATGCAGACTAGGAGCGGAAAGGCTGTGCACTCTTACTAACTTTTGACTACGGATGTGCTTGCGCAGGAACGGTCGCTGATAAGGGAGAGGTTAAAGAGAGGCTTGACCAAGTTACCATATGTAGAGTTCTGGTTCGAGATAATCCATTGTCTACCTATTGCCTATGCCCATACCCATGCTCATGCTATACCAGCCTCCTCTCCAACCCAACCCCGGCAGGCAGTAGGCAGGTAGTCAGTCCTTGATTACGGGATTGAGCCCCGGTCGTTGGAATCTCGGGTGCAATCGCAAGCCGGCGCCCGCTGGTGCGGAGGTCCATCTATGACATGGACATGGCCCATGGGCCCGAGATCCATGGTCGCCGTTCTCCGAAAAGGCCGGATTTCCCATCTAGGACTGGGGTGTTGGAACAAGGATTCTGCTTTGCCTTGCCTTGCTTTGCTTTGTCTCTCTAGACTTTGGCTCAACTTACCAACTTCGTGGCTGGACTCCATGATCCACTGGTGATGGGAACCTCGTACAAGAAAACACAAGGACCCAGGCGAGCACAGTGTCAACGCCGCAACACGCCAGTTGTGATTTTGGGTCTCTACTATTTCCGACCCATGGCCGCTTGTTTCCTCGGGTCTGTGAATTGCGCTGTGGCGGTCTCAATGAGCCACTTGCCAGGTATCAATGAATGTCTCACTTTGTTGTCGCGTCTCCCTTGAGATGGACTCGGCGACAAAATGCGGTAGCCTCCCGTGAGCCATGCGAGGATCATCAACGCCTAAACAAAAACAAGCTCTTCTAGACCCAGAAATTTCCGTGTTTTTGTTGAGTCCTAGACAGTCGACCCATAGGTTGCTTCAGCTTGCTACAAAGTTTTGATGGTCTTGATCAAGATGTCCACTCAGTTGCCAAAGCTCGGACACCGGGTCAGCCACCCGGCGTTCCAAGACATGTGAGTTTCTGTGCTGTCCTTGGGTACGTACACTATACCATGCACAAGCGCGCAGGGAACGTTGATGTTTGCTTATTTGTGCCCTACCGTCTTTGCACCTATCATGCTGATGAAATTTGGTGCCACAACTTGGCCGCCTCTCACGTCAACTGCCCTCGCTCATTGCTACTCCGGGCCGGGAAGCAGAATTGACTTTCTGTTTGTCTGACTTTGCTGTCCTCCTGGTACCAAACGCTGAATTATTGTTGTTGATGACTGCTAAATTCAAAGTCACCTGATGACCGAATGACCGACCGTTACAAGGGTTCTGCTCCAAAAATATTATCAAACTTCAAACTCAAAACGATATGCCCCGTTCTATTCATACCGAGGCTCCATTGAGGGGTTTGTTTGGTCTGTTGAGGCTGGGCTATGCCATTTTGACGGGGGTTCTCGTCTGTGAGTGAGAAGAGACTGACCAACCTCTGACTTTGGTCACAGTGCTCGGACATGAGTGTTAACTCCGGTTCATCACAGTTATGATTTTGTTACATAGTCGAAGTCGATGTGCGGTCTTGGACGATAAAATTCCCTGACGAGCTTAACTCTATACAATAAGCTTGGCAAGTCTGTAGCGTAGATCTTATGCTGCCCATCAGGCAGGCTTATCTGGCATTATATCCAAGGACCCTACTCACGCACTGTTGACCGGGACCTTATGCAAGATGCACAACAAGTGCAACCAGGGCGAATGTGACAGGACCAGGCTGCGAGCCGCCACTCCTGGGGTGCATGTCCATACGTACATACACAGAAGCCGGTCCTGGAAGATGTGCATGAGTGGATGTTTGATATCCTTCTATGCATATGATTCACATAATGCCACGAGGCTGAACGTGAAACGATATGCCTTTCCTACTTTAGGTAGTCTTGGCTCTGGCTTTGGGAAATATTCTGCGAACAAGGCTTGAACGTGCAAGACGAGGCTCTCGCTTCCCCCGAGGAAGATCTACAGTACATAACAGGTTATTATTCCCTGTCGTTGAGATCGCACAAGGCTGGGGATTTGGAGTTGGCACCACGAATGAAATGAATTTGTGCCAGCCAAGCAAGGAATTCGATACAAAGTATGTACATGCGATCCCAGCCATTCTGGAGGGATCGGTAAGGTAAGCGAGCGAGTTGGCCCAGACAATGCTGAGAACTGATGCAGGTACCATTGGATGCATATCGATGATTACCTACCTACCTACCTTCCTTGGACGAGAGCGAGTGCGAATATGATACGTAAACTCGAGCCTCGAACCGCCATGAGTATGGCTTCACATGAAGGGATTCGGTATAGGTATTGTATTTTGACGCGGAACCTAGGTAACCCTTGCGCTGTCAAATTGGATACCTGCATGTGGTCGGTCATCTCTCATGTACCTAGGTATTGACAATTGCTTTTTCTTCCAGTTGTCAAAAACGGAAAAAGAAACGACATTGACCGGCCTCGATCCCATGTCCAATAGTGAGCCAGGCTCTCATCTCAATTTCATCGATCAACTCGATTCTTTCTCAAATCTCGCAAGTCTGTCCCCGAATGGCGCACTTTCCCGTTGTTCCCTTTCCCTCGTTCGACCTTGAAGCCGAGGATCAGCATATCAGGATAGGAAAGAACGAACGGCGGGGCACACTGTAGCAGGGATCTATCCCAAGTACCGGTACTTTCACTCACAGGGCTTACCCCAAAATGGATGGAACCCTCGATCTCTTCCCGCCTCTAGCCTCCACCATCATCACTCTTCCTTACCATCACCATCACCATCATCACTATCAACCGTTCTATTCACAACTTCCATCTGCCTCGTCTATCCAACGCAGAAGATTCTCAGAAGGTTGCTATTTTCTCCTTAGAGTTGATCGGTGCATCTTGATCTAGAAGCATCGATCGACAAAGACCCTCCAAAGCACCTCTTTTTCTCCTCCCTCCCCAAAGGTGTTCAGGCAGGGATTGCCGTGGATTGGCTTTCAGCCGTTGTTCGAGCTAGCCGGGATGTGGAGCAAGAGCGTTTTTTCTACAAAGACGCCAGGCAGATTTTGTCGTTGCTGATGTGGTTGGCTGACTTACTAACCGGTCCTCGTGTATTTTCGCTCTTTTCGCTGAGGTTGTCGCAATCGCTCTCTGTCTGACCATCAGTTCAGAGCGGTTATCGCTATCAAAGATCGAGCAACATCTCCTCGGCCAACTGGAGTGGTTGTCGTGTTTGCATATCTGGAGACATTGACAGCTGGCTGCCCCCGACTGGCTACCCCACGTCGCCCAGCACGTTTCAACGGAGGACACATGTCCAGCCACATATTGCATGACCTGAGCCCTTTCAAGAAGCCTTGATCTAGATTGCTTGTCTTACTCGAAGAGAGAAAAGCACATCGACAAAGCATGCGTCGGATGGGGTGTTTCTTGAGCCAAGACAGGCCATGGGTCAATGCCAACCCCAAAATCCGAGACAGCGATAACCTGGCATTCATTCATCAATCAGTCAGCCCAACCTCCTCATCTCATCGACTCCATGATCGATTGATATAGGTAGGCACCAACAGGCTGCCCCGCACGAGTGGATTGAGGTTTTTCTGAACCCTCCCCCAAAATTCTCGCCCCATAATAGTGGCCGGATATGCCCGCCTAGATGTTCTGTCGCAGATGGCCTTGATACAACACGCAGAGAGCGTTTTGCTTTTTCTAAACTGCGTGGTATCATTTTTGCTCTGCCTTGCCCGCTAGAATACGCCATCCTCATTTCTAATCTCAAGCCTGGATGCTCAAAGCAAGCAACAAGCCGAATAATCGGAAGCCAAGTCCCTGATAAAGGCTTTAACTCTCAACCGCCAAACTCAAGTCTACATCAATAATGGACCTGCTCATAAGCCTCACCTCACGGGTGCCAACGGCATACTGAGATTTTTGTTTGACATTTTGTCAGCCAGATACTAGCTATACGATCCTTCAGGTGCTCAGTGAGATACTTTTACGCATGGCTATATCGCTGCATCTGCAGGGTTTCTATCTTTAACCACCCAACAGCATTCATCACATGGCGCAACTCTGCGGAGCACGCTGGCTCTTCTTTTTGAGAAGCTGTCTTTCTCGATCGGCTTGTATCTGTTACCACCTGTGGTTATCCGATGAACAAGATCTGCGATCAAAGTGTTCGAGATCAAGAAGTGAAGTCGGTTAGGGGCAGTTCAAGACGTCGGGTCTTTGGTCGTTTAACCCTAATTTTGGCGCTGCGCAACAAGAATCGGACTTGCAGGAATCTATCTTGGTCAATTCTTGCTGTCGGTCTTGCAACCCGGCACGTGATGGGTCGGTTTACTTGTTGAAAGACCAGGCTGGTCGTCATTTGATACTGTACGTCTTTAGTCGATAGGTCTCGCCCTCCCGCCTCGACTCCCTGTCTCAGCCCTCTGACAAACAGTCCGGATACGAAACAACTTCTAATTGTTCTCTAAGCCGGGACCCGGACATCAGTTTACCTGAGTTTAAACCACAGCATCGTGGTGTGATGATTGATGATGTTCCCCGTCATCATCCGCAATCCGCACATACCCATGTCTCTGTAGGCCACGGAAGGGCTGGGTTTGCATTTCCATGCCGATTCAACCTCCCCTCCAGAAGCTTCAGTCCCTGCAGCCGCCCTTGCTCCCGGTCGACAGGGGTAGCAGGGTGGGCATGCTGGCTTGAGCACTCGCATGTTCTGCACAGCGGCTATGTAGGTGCATGTCTAAAACATGGCCAATGGGCATTGCAGCAAGATCGGGAAGAATGAACATGGGTCCCTGTTGGGACGTTTCAAAGGACCCAGCCGTCCTTAGGCCTGCGCGCGAGCCTTTTACGTCTAAGCGGCCATTGACTGGACTGCTCCCAGCTACCGTGGGGGAGCCCAAGTGCCAAGATTTAGCTGCAAGTCGAGTCGCCACGTTTACCTTCTAGGGCCTTAGGGCGTCCACTACCTAGCACACCGGTGCCCGTTAGCCAGCTCTAGGTGGAGGATCCTGGCATTAGCTTACCCGTTCGTCTTGCTGTCAGATGCAAGATGGCACAGTAAGAAAAGCACCTAGGTAGTGAGCAGCCAAGACCAACGTCGTTGGGGCTGGTACTGTATGTACGTATCGACCCCGCCAGGGCTAGGCAATGAATGATTTTCGGTTTTCGGTCTTGGTCTCCGGCCGAGATGCACTCATATCGAGGTCGCTCAGGTCCTCAGGATTGCCAGGCTCACTGATACGCCATGTGCCGTTCAACTTGACAACTAGGACAGCAATGGCCAGATCACAAGCCGTGTACGACTGGGGCCGACCGTCTCTCATGGCCTGCCGGTTCTGGCTCCTCCAGCTACTAACCTAGCTGATGGGGAACCATGATGGCATTCTGCTCTGGGCCATTCACTCAGTACACATGTCAATCCAATGAACGCTCACCACGTCTCTGGCACACCACCACCGCCACCACCACCACCAACCCCAACACCCAGCACGCAACCTCGATAAACTCCGCGGTTATCAATTCGTGAGAGAAGCGAAGCTCATGAGATAAGTTGCCTTTTGTTTAGCTATTTCTGTCTTTTGCCAATTGGTTGCAAGTATGAGCTCCTGACTGCAATGCACACTTATGCAGGAGCAGTTGTCTACTGCTGGTCAAGCTCCCGGGAATAATTATCATGACAGAGCAAATAATGGCCGGCTTCTTGCAAAGAAAAAGTTCCGTCGTTTGACGAGAAACGGTCATCTACATACTGTAGATACAGTACATCGTCACATTGGTACATGGCTTTGAAAGGCTCCGGGATGTTTTGCTCAGTGCCATGGGTGCCAACCCCCCGGCCTCCGGAGCTCGGGGCTTTGTCCACATACTGCCGCTGCGTTTCTTAATCCCCCAGATGCGATCTGGCAGCGTTTAGTGCACTCTTGTTTTTTTTTTTTGCCTTGTAGCAGACCCTGACCTGCTGGGAGATCTGACTTGTGCTTGCATACGCATCGAGCTCCAGCATAGCATAGCATGTCAATCAATTCGGTGGAAGCAAGCACTTACTTGACTCTGGGGCTCCTTGTGGATCGTACGGTACAGTATCAGAATCATGTTGCAAAGAGCATTCGAGTGCCGTCGGTTTTCGCGCCCCCGATAGAGGCTTTTTGAGGCCTAGTGCTACTCTCACCGCTCTTCTCTGGTCCTAATGTACTTAGCAGCGTGCGAGAGGTACCGACCCTAGAGCAACGCCCTTTGCGGCATCCTACCTATGGGCTCAAGCAGGGGTGGCCCTGTACAAGAGCAGCCATGATAACGGCACGACTCTCTCGCCAGCTCACTTGAGGGTCCGCGCTCAACCACGGCCAAACAGATCTCGAGGAGAGGGAGTCAAGCCATAAAAGCCATGGGCGGGTGTGTTGCTCCCTGTCAGCAGCTTGCTGAAGCTTGACGGGTAGGTATTATGTACTCCGCATCTACTAGTTAATGAGAGCCCACAAAGGCCTTCAGTGAAGAGACAGGCCAAAGACGCCTGTGTGACCCAGGCTGTCCTCATCGAGATATTGCAGGATCGCATCATGATCATGGCGGACGTGGGAGAGGTGGCACGGCTTGGAGAGAGTGTCTCAGCCTCATAGTACACAGTACCAGGAAATGCCAGATTACAACATTCAAAGTTGATTTGCATTGTCCCAAAGGTGAGCAGGTACTGACCATAAAGAAGAGGCTATGGGTGAAGAAGATCTAGGCGTCGACTTGCCTGCCCACTACATTAGCCTTCCCGCGCATCACGCAGCAGGGTGTTGGAGGGTTGGGGGCAATATGTCATGTCTGTCCACCTACCAGCTAATGTACGGTACGGGAAGCCGTCATGCGTGGGTGCATACCTGCATGCATACATACGTGCAGGCAGGACGGCATTGGTGTCTATCGTGTACGAATATGTACATTGATGGAACACGGGTGAAGGCCTCTCTCTGGCTGGCCAAATGGCATAACCTATCTGCTCAAGACACATGCCTCAATATGAGGGGATGGAGGGGACAGGGAGAGACGGTGGAAAAGCCAGGGTACAACATGGCATACTGTATGCTGACCAGGGTGGTCATAATGCCAGGTGAAGAGCAAGATATGTGAACAGAGATAACCACACAGCAATGGGACGAAAGGAGGCTTGATGAAGCAGATGGCCGCATCTTGATCATGTGTATGCATTGCATCTGTTGGGACCACGCCATGTCTGTTCTGTTAAGAAACGAAGGACAAGGAACGAAGTTGACATCTCAAGTGAGTCGTATAGAAGGCATGGATTCACAATGTGCCCTTAAGCCCCGGACAAGGGTGCGCTGGTACCCGCGATGCGCTGCAATCCCTCACTCCACGCCAGCCTAAGGTTGTATACCTTGCCTGTACAAACATCGGATGGCTCTCTGCTCTTTCGGATAGGATCCAGGAACTGTCAACAAGAAGCGGGCTGCAGGTATGATCTGCATACTCTACAGTCTGTGCATATAAAAGGATGTGCAGTATTGTGGTGCTTTGGAGTGCTGGGTTTGGCCTACTGGAAGGAAGTGCGTTTTTTTTTTTTAGGTGGGTTGGTTGGTTGGTGGCAATCCATTGGCAGTCGGGGAACGCCTCGCCTTGGGGTTGTTCATACATACATACGGTACCAAGTTAGCATCATCCTGGTCGAGCAAAGCAAAACCAGATGCTGACTGACCGGGAGCAGGAGTGGAAGTGGGAGCGGGAGCGGGATGGTCGAGGCTTGGGGGTAAAGGGAGGGGCTGGATCATCAAGTCAAGTTGTGAAGGGGGAGAAAAGAGAAATCAAGTCGAATTTTTCGCTTAGTAGGATCATTCATGACATGACCGAGTCTGTGATTGTTGTTGTTATTGTTGTTGGTGATGTTTTCCCGGAGAGGAAGACGAGACGAGACGGGCCGTTCTCCGGGTGGATGATTGATTGAAGCCGAACTGATTGTGAAGAACGGGCCTTTGACAAGGCAAGGGTTTGAATGCGACAGGGATATATGAGTTGCATTGTGACGGGATGTGATACACATGTTGGTTGATGAACGATGAGAGGTCAAAGCGACTCGTGTAGTAGTGTCATGGCATGACAATAAAGAATGGATGCCATTGTAACAGGGGTTTAGACGAGGAGTGTCAATTGAGAAATGAAATGAAAGGGATTGATTTGGCTTGGCTTGGCTTGACTTGGCTTGACTTGGCTTGAGCTGCTTCTATTACCTATTACCTGAAAGAGTAGTCGAATTTAAGACGGAGAGACGGATATGCAGGTTTGAATAAAAGGTTGAGTGAGTGAGAGGTGGGCGCGGCTCTACCCGCTGCAGCCTTGAGACAAGTTGCAAGCCGCAGTAAAAAACGAGATGCAAGGTAATGTAATGCATTGGATGGGTGCTATGTATGTATGCATTTACTATGGATGGCATGCTTTAGGTTTGGTTAAGGGTATGATCGGCAAGCCCGGGTTACGCATTTTTGCTTGGGTTGGCTTGCATAAAGAGGGTTAAAAGATAACCTTTCTATTTTAGGCACCAGAATCTCTATATAAATAATAGATTTCTTATGCTTTACTGCTTATAAAGGGCTGCTTAGGTGATATAATATATTAAGCTAGTAGG
>JAATHB010000624.1:0-18924 GCA_014822075.1 Fusarium buharicum | reverse complement strand
TGTCAACCGTAAAGACCCAATGCACTGGGCCTACAAAAACCATACAAATCTATGAATATGGTGTCTAATGCCTTAATCCAGGGCTGCAAACTTTCAAATTCGCTTGTCGCTCTAACTCCCGACCGCTTCTATCTTACAGTTCATCGCGCCTCAAGCTTGGGCCGGCCCTTTCCAAGCTCTTACTTCCAGAGTCTACTTGACCTGTCCCCGATTCAATGGTACATATCGAAGAGACTGGAAGTTCAAGAGGCTTGACCTCCAGGTGATTCATCCCGTTATCGTAGATGAAGTCAATTAACGTAGCTAAAGGTATCGGCTCGTGATAGTTACCGCTGAACGTCACTGGGGGGTTTCCGCCAGCCGGGTATAGCTTCAGCGTCGGGTAGCCTGTGATCAATTCCGGGACATCATTGCTATTAACGTCGATCTTAGCGATAGATATCTTATCCCCTAGCCCGATGTCACGGAAGTGCACTGCAAGTCCTTCGAGTGTGGCGTGTGACCTGGCGCTTTGGTTAGAAACGATTCCTACAGTAGCTGGTCACAGAGCTGACTCACTCAAGGCAGTAATCACACCATGGTGCGTAGAACTCGACAAGAACATCCCGAGTTTCGTCAAAGGCAACTTCTTTGAAAGTCTGACCAACCAGTTCAAGACAATGCCCTGGTTGGTCTTCCAGTACAGATTGAGAACGAATTTCTGGTTTCAGTTTACCGGCTACAAAGTCTTGGGCGTGTTTTGTGATACTTTCGACACTGGCATCAATAGTTTGTAACGGGAACTTCTCTGTTGAAGTGACATTCTCGATAGCAAAACCCAGTTTGGTGACGCTGAGGTTCAGCATAGCCGCCCGCTCAGGATACCTGTTCGAATCCACAGTAACAAATGCCAAGACACTAGCATATCTTCTTGCTAGCGGATAGAGCGAGTCGACTAGGTAATCGCGCTCTGTTCAGGAAGGCGCCAGAATTTGGGCCAGTGGCAGGCCGGTCTAAATAGGTACCTTTGTTAGCTGTGGAATTATATACAGGAATACAAACAGGTCACAGTACTGTACCTCGGCAAGGGCAGCATAAGCCTCTGGGTGCAGCTCTCCTATCAAGGGGCTTCCACGCTCCTTGATAAAAGACTCGAGTGCCTCATACTCGAACGGACCTACGTAACTGCTGCGGCGCTCATCAAATGTGCTAACAAGTAACATACCTGGCCGGGCCACATTCTCATCATTTGCTCGACTGGAATTAGAAGTAAGCGCAAAGATGTATTCACCACGAAGCTTCTCAGCCACTTGTGAATAGGCTTTGAGCGAATCCTTGTCCTGATCATCGATCAAGGCGATGATCGAAACGTAATCTGTGCGCAGATACTCATGCTAGTTGTCATCGTTAAGCTCCACGACAGCGGGACCATTCTGTCTCTCGATTAACGACAGGAGTCTGTCATAAACAAGCTATTTAGCTCAAGACTTCTCAAAAGAGGAGGGGGGGAGGTACGCTGAAGTGCCTAAGGCGCCACGATAAAGGCTGAGTTGACCCTGACCTCTAGAGAGTCTAACTTCTGGCACATGAAGGACCCCGACGTCATCGCAGATTCTGCCTTCAATCGAACAATCTACACGTACAAAGCTAGTACTGGGGGATAGGTCTGAGGCCTGCTGGAACTGATCGCTGATATTATCACACTCTCTGCAACCAGGTGTGACAAATAGGATCAGAGCAAGGTTGTCCGAATGCACGAGACTGGAGAAGTCATATGCGCCAAGACCAGGGACTGACCGAGTCGAGACAAGAGTGCCATAGGTAAAGAGGAAGAATGTAAATGCGAGGAAAAGCATGATGAACTTTTGTGGAAACTTAGGTAGGAAGGAAATATTGAAATCTCGCTGAGAAAGAACATGCATGGTCATACCTAGGGGTAAATGGGGCTTATAGCCACCAGGCACGTTCCTGACGACGAATGATAAGCAGCGGGCTGAGTATACAGGATTCGTGTTCCAAAACAGGCGCTAGGTACAACTACATAAGGGTAATATCCAAGTCCAAAATGCTTCTAGTAAAGGTAGGGACTAATATAGGACTATGCAGTATAACTGTCTTCGCTAGTGGCGGTTGGTGAACATCCACTCACCATACATAATCTAATTTCTTCCAGCTGAAAGTGCAAGAGAATGCGGTACCCCGTCAGAGGAAAAAGCAATAAGGTTATTCCGGCATTTGCAGGTCCACTGGTTGAGAAAATACAGCTAGGTATCGCTATGCAGGAGGTGTTCTTTTGCTAGAGCCGCATGGCTATCATGTACTGTAACTTAGACTTCGGGCGAAAGCGCTAGTGGATGATGTTAGAAAATGCTAAATGACGAGCTGCGGAAACACCACGTGGGAGCATCTGTCTAGGTATGCTTCCAGAAAAAAAGATATATACCTACGCCATAAATATCAGGGCACTTCCAAACTGCACAGGAACTAGTTATTTATATACTCATAAAGAGAATTAAAAAAAAAACAAAAATAAAAATTAAATAAATAAATAAATAAAAAATAAAAAAGCCGTATTCTTTATTATCTTGCACGCCGCTGAAAGCTATAAACTAAAGGCAACGCATACCGCCATTGCTGAGGTGCTGGCTAGTTTCGTCCCAGTCGTTGGTCAGTACTTTGACAAAGGTATCAAGATCGCTTGTCGACTGGAAGCCTCTGGTAAAACTTCTGCCTCTTGAGAAATCTGGCGATGCTTAGTTCAAACATGGCAACATCTGTTGGTGTGACAGATGCTTTAGGCTCTTGTCATCGCATGCTTATCAAGCATGGCAATATAGCTGCTATAGCTTCGTTTCATTTTCCCTGTAATTTATTGATAAAATTATATCTCCTATGGCCGGCCTTAGCCATCGTCTTATTCTGAACTCTAGATTGGCGGCACTAATGACCTGTATTCCTCAAACACTTGTAGATATATAACCTCCTTAGCTACCTAGTAACGAGGGCCTGGCATTAAACCCGCGACAACCTAGTGTTGCTGGAGTATTCTGCCTTTAATGCGCCCTATCTATAGTAGGGGCTAAGTCGGTAATAACGGCAGATACTTCATTAATAACTAGTAAATCCCCGCTATGTTCTTTATGTACTCACTTAATAAGGGTGATAGTTCTTTTTAGGCGATTAGTAGATAGTCTGGTGTGTATGTGGTCTTGTTTGTCGTCTCCTTTCATTTTGTTATTTTCAGTGAAAATGCGCCAACACGCAGGTGGCTTGAGCTGTCTCTTAACTACCATCCTCGATTAACTTCCAACCACCACCGACCACAGAGTTCAGTATTCTAAAGATAACCTTACATGGGCTTTCAGTTAAAATACATCGTGACGTGATAGATGTCGTTGTTCTGGAAACACCTTGGCTATCTCATCCTTTCGCTCTAGACTGTTCTTTCTTGACAGCCATCTCATTCTTAGGTAGATCAAGTAACTCATCATCTACGACCTGATTTGTGTTTACATGTTGTCGGCCAAACTCTCTATAACTCAAGACGTGAGCCATCTTGCGTTTTCGTTCCCTCTAGGCGAATCGGAGTTGCCGATATATACGGGATACACACCTTGATCAAAACTTCCCTTACCCCCAACGTTTGATACATATCAACTGGTGTCTATTATTATATAACTGCCTCACTACACTTAGAGTTGCGTCTTCTCCATCACTTGAAGCTTAGGGAAGTTAATATTGCGCATCGTCATCTAGCCACCTTATGCACAATTTCCCTCAATTTGACTGTTTGGGAACAAACTCATCAAGTGAAGAGGGGAAGCCAAACTTTTACATCACTGTTCAGGCGATTCTCCAGCCACGAATCCTCGTATATTGAGTTTATGTCCAGCCTCCCGGCGAGACCCAAAAGTTAAGCTCTTCGATCTGCGTATTCACATGTGGTGGTACCTCGCGTTATGTAGATCCAGGCCGACGACGAGACAACAGCTTTCCGTACCTACAAAGAAAATACCGCAAGGGCTTTGAAAGCCTTCCAAAACAGCAAAGACGGTCCCCCTTTTATCGCGGTCCGATCAGAGAGGACTGAACCTAGCTGAGTTGCATTTGGCCGATCAAAAAAACATACAACCTCGATTATATAAACCGGCGTTCATCCTGCGGACAGTTTCTCAAGAAACCGACTCTCGTTTAACAATCAGAACTACTGACCGTCTTCCATTCGTTATCGTATCGTATGTTGCAGCAATTACAGACGTAGCGACATCAAGCACAGTAACGAATCTTCGCATCATTGACATTACAACTTTTGGCCTTAGCACAACAACCTAATGATCCAGCACATCATCTTGTACAAATAAAATAATTTTGTAATAATAGTTTGGTAATTTCTCTATCCATCTCGAGTCACTAATCGCGTATTCCATGATACCCCTGGCTACCATGGCTTTCAGGTAACTCGACTACGCGCTCTTGCATCCCATATACTCACTGACTGTTGTATAAGCACTCTGCGGAACCTCTTCCGAACCTCTTCACTTTTATCTTCTGAACCAATCGCTGAGCTAGACAAACTTCAGCTTGAGAACAAGGTCGCTGACACTTCGGTCAGCGCCGAGGATGTTGCTCTTCATTGCTTTCTATTAGAACATTTCGTCTCTACTAAGGCCAAGGTCGACAATTGGGCAACGAGACGTTTGAAAGAGCCCGAAGTAGCGTGGAACTCCTACGTCAACATGTGTATACGCCGGTTGATGAAGTGGTTCGAGGCGTCATATGAGAACCGTGTCAATCTAGACAGGCATATCCCTCCCCTTGATGTCCTTCTGGTGTGGCACGCTTTTCTACAAGATCCAGTTAAGTGGGACGCTTTCGTCGACCAAAGTAAGATCAACTTCGCCCATTGGGATAGGTCGGACTTGGTGAGCACTGGGATCATCCACTGGCAGTCTTGATCGCGATATCTGACAATGTTGTAGTTGAGAACCGTCCACAATGAGGTACCAGGCGAATTCAGGCCGCCTTTCGACTCCATGGACGTCATCGATGGTCTTTACGATTGTTATTATGTATGCAGTATCATGGATGTATCCCTTTCTTTACTTTTCTCTGCTAGATCAGGTGAGACAGCCTCAGACGAGACAGCCTCAGAATCGGTTCGACTCTTTCATACAATCAGAACCCCTAGACGCCAATCACAATTTGAATTCGACTTTCATCAAGCCGTGCGACGTCAGCTTGAGCTGGCAGAGAGAGTTCTTAAATTCTCCTGGCACCGGATGTGCTCTTGCCCTGCAGATATCAAGCGAGAATTTGGGTCCGCCATTGACCGGTATTCCAGGCTCATGACTTTGACGCAGTTTCGGCAACGCATTCAGCACATCTCCAAAGATGCAGAGCATATGATATTTACTCCTCTCGACATTGAACTTGTCTGGAGAACGCATATGCTCGCGCCCCGGGAGTACCGTTGGTTCTGCAGCGGTATCTTTGGAGCTCTGATTCATAACATTCCAAGCTCTCCCGGTAGTCATGACGGGGAACGCACCTTTGATGCCACATCTCAGATTTATGAGTATGTGTTTGGTGAGGAATATGTCTTATGTCTTTGTTGGCCATGTGTCGATGGGCGGAAACCCGACGCCCCAGGTCCATCTCGTTGGAGGTGGTTCCCTAGGCCAGCAGTCAAGCCACGACTTTCAGAGAAGATGTATCGCCTCCGAGCAGCTGATGTGGGCATTCCTCTCAAGTTTTCTGGCAAGCAGTGCTGGAAATGCGGCTTCCATCCACGAAGATCCTGTCGAGACAAGCACATTGTCAAGAGCCCAGAGATGGATTCGTCGACTCCTCGCCGTGCCCCGGGACTACCAACTTCAATCTTTCCTACATCTCTGCTACCTATGCCATGGAGTGAGGTTATTCTTGCTCCGCCTCAAGTGTCGAGTGCGCCTGCTCAGCATTCTGCGGTTCCTGTGAGGTCTCTTACCCCATCCCAATTTGTTGAAACTCAAGAGTCGACGCATGAAGAGAGAGACATTGAGCTTCGCAACGGTTACCGAAGCAGGGGAGCAACCCCTGATCTCACTATTGGGTCAACGCACTCCAATGGCAGCCATGATGGAAACGGCCCCGGCAACTACACTTTGGAAGTGACCTGGAACTGGTATCAGATACCTCCAATGGGCCGAACATTCACTCCTCGCGCCAACAACAGGAATGTCGCTGCAACGAGAGATAGCCCGGGTGTCCAAAGTCGTGCTAGGGACCCTACTGGTCCTGAGTCGGGGAGTGGTTGGCTGGCTAGAGTTGCAACTTGCACGAATAAACCAAGTCGCAGACTATTAGCTACCAACGTTTCACCAACATTGCTGGAGATGGCTATTGAGAACAGTTGCTCTAGAGATAGACGAACGACTTGGCGCAGATTGCCAAGCATAGCGCCTTTTGCAGAGATAGAGCTCATGTCTCTCGACCCTGGCTTGCCATGAGCCTGAGTCCACGTGAAACTGGGGAGGAACGTGGAACATTGACTATAGTGTGCACTGGTGATTCAGAATGAAGTCAGTGGGCTAAATTTTGAGTCAGCGTGGTTCATTACATACAATTCCTTGCAGTCGAGACTGTGGTTCCTTGCTTGTCTGCAACTTCGCGTGTGCCGCATGCTGCGTTAGCCTAATATGTAACATTTGGTGGGCTATAGCATAACATGTCCATAAAAAAAACTTACACATCACTTGAGATCTACATCAATAGTCTCAAGGGGAATAATTCGATGGCTTAAGCCATCCCCGTTTTGCCTCTTCTCCCTCACATTCCCATGTGATATCTGAGACATGCAGGCCGAGGGAGCACCACAACGACAAGAGTGAGACTATCGATCGGGAGGGCACAAGGCCCGACCCATCAACGGAAAGGGAATCGCAAAGGCAAAAGGGTCAATGCGTGCCGTACACTATACCTACCTACCTACCCATCTACACAGCAGCTGCAGACTGCACACCAACTCTCCAAGCGCGGTAAAAAGCAATCTTGTGCGTGCGTGCATGCGTGCATGCGTGCATGCGTACATGCGGGCAGGCGGAGTGCGGCGTTTCACCCGCAGGGCGTTGCGGATCTTTGTCTTCTGTTTTCTGTCTTCTGTCATCTTTTCCCTTGACTCACTCGTGGTGTTTCTAGGCCACGGCCACCTTTTTGAAAGACAATGACAGGCGCAAAAAGCAACGTGAGACGGTCGTACGATAGGGCGCCAGCTACCGGATATGAGCAGGGAGCGATATGGCATGTCCGACAAAAGGAAACACAGCCATGGCTTTTGACTCAAGCATGGGGGATTCTCCAACGGTTTGTCAATTGCGACGAGACCTAATGACTTGTCTTGTCTTGTCTTGTCTTGTCTTGTCTTCTCTCAATAGCTCATGTCTCGAACTTGCGACCTCGAAATACCGTTGAAGGAATGACTGCAAGGATCGACATCTATGAATAGCACATGCAGTTGGCGCTAGACATGTATGTATGTATCGAGAAACAGTATCCGTAATACCATCCATCCCCTCCATAACCACCACATTCCTTGGGAAACCGTCATTCTGAGCGCACTCCACAGATACTTGTTCTGCCACGCCCTACCATGAGGTGGCTGGTATTAAGCAACCATTGACCTGCTCGAAATTGCATTGTCTCGAGGCCATGCTTTTAGAATCCATGTCTGAGTGATCCGCCGAACAGCGTGGTAAGCCACATGGAAATAATATTAGTCACGACGCAAGGGAGGCTCATTCAACGGTGCGGGAGAAACCTGTCGATGGACCGGAACCATCACAGATCATTGCCGTTCTCCCTTGCCGGGTGGGTGCGCCAGCAACAATACTATACATACAGTACAGTACGTAGCTATAAGGCTGTCGTTGCTGTTGCCGGAAGTTGACACTCAAGTCCGTTAGCCCCTGGGTTTCTAGTGACTTGTCCGTAGGTACGCAGTCGATCAATCTGCATCGCCAAACACGAAACGTCGGGACATTTGTCTGGGTAATCGAACACCCTGCGACCGCGCTGTGTTTGTGACACCAGGGCCCCAGGTCGTTGGTGGATTTAGTACCGCGCAGGGTTGTAGGACGGTTACATTGAAAGACCCCCAGTGAAGGGGTGGTACTTGCAGGGCGCTTATTAGAAACCTGGGGTACTTGAAACTTGAAGCTGCCCGGTAATGGCTCGCTGTATACGGTGGTAAGACTCGTAGACCTCAGCACGCATGTCATTGCCTTGAACAGTCGAGTGGTTGCCACAGACGGAGGGAGCACACCTGTCCTGTAAACCATGTGAGAAGGCATCAAGACTACTCTCACTTGAGGTCTAGAAATGCATCGACTCTCGCTAATGCCTCTTCAGCAGCTTGCTAGTGTCGGCAAGGAGGTATATTGTGAAATGTGACAGTGTTGAGGCTCGGGACAACTCCCCATCTCGATCGTCCCTTGCCTCCGTTAGAACTAGCCTGGTAGGTCTGACAAGGCTCTCGTGCCTCCTTTACGATGGCGCATCAAGAGATCATCTAAAGCTTTAATGTGATATCCTCTTACATACGTGTGGGTGATCAAGCGTGCATCTTGTGAAAGGGTTCACCTCAGGACCAGGCATCCACACGCGATCTTTACCTCCTACGAGGGCTCGGGCCGTTATCCTATTTAGCCGTCAAGGCTCAAATCGATGGACAACGACACATGACTTTTCTCACAACCCTCAGCATAATCTTTGTGACGTATCCTACTTGAGAAGGGACACATATGCTCATCGATTTGTCTAGACTGCCTGCAGATCCTCAGACTGGCAGCTCTTAATAAGGGAGTCTGGGGAGTTTTGAAATGCACTTGCATGACCAGTCTTGCAGCCCTTGTAAGTAGTAATTTGCGGCTGTTGGGAGTGGTGACTGTGATGAGAGCGATCACTGCAGGTTTGCAATTCTGATCTGAAGCTGCCATTCGCGGTACAGCAATCGAACATCAGACTTGTTTTGCAATGGATGGTGAAGTTCTCAGCGTAAGAGATGACGTGGAAGACGGTTTGTTTCCCCCCTAATCGTTCCCGTGGGCCACACCCCCTGATCCTGATCTTGATCCTGCTGCAAAGGGGATCACAGCATGTCGCGCACCCACTAGCGATGCTATGGAAAGCCCAACGGGCCGAGTTTGAGGATTTGGGAGGGGTGGCCTGAAAGTGAGGGCAACAACTGGGCCGGGAGATGCAACTATTCTTAAATGAGCGAGTTAAGAAGAGCCTAATGTAATAACCTCATCCAGTCGATTTCTGTATGTACATAGTTGACAAGAGGAGCCCTTGAGGGCTCAAGGAGAGCTTGCCGCGGCACCCACCCGTGTATCCAAGATCCAGGGCCAGAGCTTCTTCTGATACCTTGACAGATCTTGAGTTGGTAAGCCGGGTTAAGGGTCTGACGTGCCGACGATCACTCAGGCGATGAACTGATTTGAGAGGATGCATGCAGTCGATACATGTCAAGGCCTTAACGGGATGCTCCGGCCATGGAAACCCTTGAAAGAGAAGGCTTATGTTTGGACTGTATAACATGGGATGAAGTCGATCAAGTTTCCCTGACACGGACCAGAGTTACCAAAAGAGGCAATCTCGTCGTGGTGTGGGGGTGTGACAACGGTCCACGAGCTTAGGGGCGCCAGACTCTCGGGCAAGGGAGAACGACGATGGTAGATAGAGTGCGAAGGGAATGACAGAACAAGAGATCAGAACGGAAGAAGCCGCTGAGAAGAAATGAATCTATCCTGAAACCAGGACTCTATTCGCCGTAATGGGGTTGGCGAAGTGGATGAAGCTGGGCGCGATGCAATGATGGTGCATGGCCGGAATATGCGGACAAGAGGCGTAGTAGCTCTGCTTAGGTACGTAGCTATTGCGTGCAGTATAGTACCTGTCTATAGTCGCGAATGTATCTTGATTTGGTGTCCATCATGTCAGGTTTGAGGTTGAAAGGGTCTTGCATCGTCTGTGCTGTTCGCTATTGATCAACCTCGGTAGTCATGTTAGCGCAACCAGTCCAGAAGCCCGACCGAAGCCTTGATGTGCAGTACTAAGCTGGCGATGGTACGCACGTACGGTACTGCAATGACTTTAGCTTGGTTAAGCGTTAAGCCTCAACCCCAATAACGCGCCCGCGCATGTTAAGCCAAGCTATGCTAGGCCTGGCAAGCTCCAAAGGCGGAACTGCCAGACTTGACATGTTTAGCAGAGACGAGATGCAAGAGATTAGAATCAGGCCATCATGACGAGTGGATAGGGGTGTGTGTGGCCCCCAAATCGAGTTCCAACCCACATCTCGCGTGGCCGGCGCCTTGGGATGGCAAGGCAAGGGTAGCCCCTGCTGATCGCCGCCGTCTTTGAAGATCACTGGAAAATCCTCGTGGGACGTTGGTGCTCCTGGGTTTCTTTCCCAAACAAGATGCCTGGCTGATCTTGTAGAGGCACTGACCAATGATAGCTCGGAGATATCCGTCAGGGTGGTTTGGTTAATGCGAATGAACTTTGGTCAACATCTCGCTATACAAGCACAATAGTCAGCCAACACCTGAAGAGTACTGTATGTACTATAATGCGGTGGCCGGGGCAAAGGTTGCGATCTCGATAGTGGCTTTATGGGGGGCCAAGTTCTGTCTGACTTGGAAAAGCGGAAGAAGCGGCCAACAGAACAAGGAAGCACCTGAATGCCAACGGAGAATATTGACCATGCGGACGGATTAAGGCAGCATCGAAGGTGTTAATCCCACAATTTGTCGGTCCGTGAGGCTGTTTCAAGGCCCGTGTTGTCGTGTTGTCGTATTGCAATATTTCTGAGCTTCGTGTTGTGCGGTGCCTGTCGCTGAATTCATCTCCTCTTCCAAGGTGTATCCTATCTCGGCTGATTAAGCAGGTGCCCGTGGAAGACAACGTCAAAGATGAACATGGATGTAAGTACATGGAGTAGTCATGGCCTGACTAATGATCAAGATCAAGATCAAGAAACGATTGGATTCCATTTTGTCATCGCACAAGATCGTAGCTGAACTGGAATAAGCCATGCCTTGGGTCTCGTCTATCCAGGCGTTTCAGGGCGTAAGCTCGCGTAAAACTTGGGCTAGGCAAGATTCCATGGAGCTAATACCAACAAGACTGTCCCAAAATGGTAGGCGTGGTGTAGGAGAACAAGAGCAAAAGATTCCATCCATTGAGGCTTGATTTCCATGCAACCCAACCTACCTAACGCCGCACAAGCAGGTCAAAGTCAAAGTCAAAGCCAAAGCCCCGACCCACAACAGAGCAGAACGGTCCTTCATGCACGCATCTCTTTTTGGTTGTGGTTGCGATTGTACATAGATAGGTAGGTGGTTGTAGATGGGAAAGAGCAGTCTCGCGCATTCCCATGATTAATTCCCCTGTGTGCACCTGTCACATGATGCTGATGTCAAGAGCACGAGGCAGGCCCGAGTACAGCCCGATAGGTATTATCGCTTTCCTTTTCCACTCTACCTACCTAGGTAGGTACCAAAGGAAGGTCATCAAGATACGTATACTTACCAATCAATCATCATCTCAATCAACCACCCTGAACTTATCCGTACTTCCATCAACAACGTTTGACATATCCGATAAACCGTGCAACACACTGGATGCCGATCGACAGATTTTCTTCAAGCCCAAACCTTGTTCTCCCGTCAACGACTTCTGGAAGTGATCCTGATACCCAAAGTAGCCTCTTGTCCAATCAGACCCTCCCATGCTGACCCAGCTCTCGCACCAACTTTCATCATCCCGCTATGCTTGCCGGTCGGCTGGTACCCAAGCTAATTTCGGTATGTACATACGTAATCAGTGCGTGCCCATGTGAAACTACCTACTAACGTTAGGTAATACGCCCAATCTGCTAGCTACCATGGCTTGACAAGTAACTGCCTCAAGTTAGCTTCACGAAGCAAATGCCGAATTTGTCCCCAAAGCCCCCTTTCAGGTCTATCCACTCGTCCGATGGGCTAGGTGTTGGATTTCCACGCAAGACCAATTTTAATTTTACAGCTCTTGCTTGATACGCTGGGGCCAAGCATTCGGCATGTTGGTTTACGGCACTTCCGCCAAAGGCATGTGGACGTTTGAACCTAAACTGACAACCAACGTGCCGTAGCATAGACCCGAGTCCTAAGTCCGGAGAGCCCGTCTTCACAAAGTTCGCCCTGTTCCTAGTTCACCGCGCCGATTACACGTTTACGCTACACGCTATCCAAGTCTCGACAACCCTGTCGTTTCGATTTACATATCGCCTTAGATACCACCGAGGCTTGAGGCTGTCGTCGAGGCCGTCACGACCAAGAAAGTGTTTCAACTGTTACGTCACCAGTTCAGAATGAAATCTAATCGCAAACAGTACTGCGTCTCTATTAGCTTCTCCTCCCTGCTCATAGGAAAGGCATTGCCATTATGCACAGAAACGACGAAAACACTAGAAACCAAAAGGCATCGTGTCCAGAACCGGCATTCTAGTATTCCAAGGCTCACGCGATTCATTCGCAAGTCGCAACTGGCATAAAATATACCCCGCCGATCACTAACCGTCATCCCACATTTATATCCCACACAGGCCACCGACGGCCAAGCCGACTGTGCCTCAGACAGAACTGCCGTCGCTGTTGAAAGCGTTGTCATTTCGTTCAAATACACACCGAGAAAGGCTTGAGACAGCCTAAGAAAGGCTGGTGATGACGTACAGAGAGATGAATAGGCACCTGGAGAACCAGAGCATATGTCATCGGCCAAACAATTCTTGCCGCAATACCTGGACAGCTGCCCAGGATATCACAGTTGGGGTTACAATCGTGGGGTTCTGGGAGCCAGGAATAACTGCACAAGGCAGGCTTACCAAAAGGCCAATCATTCCAAGTGGCAGGTTTAATGATATGTAAAACGATGCATATCGCGCATCAACAAGAATGGGGGATCCCTACCGTATACGACTCCATGGAGACCATAGGCACGATCGGGCTGCTATGTTGATGGTTACTGTTCAAAACAATGACAGGCAGAAAAAAGTATGTCTAATTGCGCACGCAACTTGATGGCTTGATTCTGACTACCTAGACTCAGCCGCAGCTGACGGCGGCACGGCTGCGATCGCATGGCCAAAAGTAAAAACAAGGGACTCGGCACGTGTTGTCGCTTGTCATTGACCCGACGGCTTGTTTGGTCTTGTCTCAACCGTATTTGCCAAGCCTGTATGTTCACCCGTGGGGAAATCATGAAGGCGCCCGCAACCCGGTCAGGAATTTCTCTAATCGGCAAGTTGAGGTTACTGGCGTCGGCTTATAATTCAGATGAAACGCCTGTGAGGTTTCCAGGGACCTGAAAGTTACAGTTGTGTTTATACGCGCCAACCAACGATGCTCATGACTCGCGGACTGGAGAATCTTGATTGCTGCTCTGAACCACAGGTTTGGAGAAGCAGGCAGGGTTTGGCAGGGCAGGGCACCGAACGATTGGCTTCGTTTCCCTGTCCCCTCCTCATGAAGAAGCTTGGTCGATCACTGCACACCCACCTCCTGAACCCTACGCCAAGGAATCCCGCCAGTGTAAGCGAGGAAGGGGAGGCGCCCGCTAAAACGACGATCATCCAATTTAGCCTGCTTAGCCAGTGACGACACAAATGAATGGACTCGAAGGAGGTTGTCGACCACTGCCTAGTACTGTGCAGTACGCCCGCGGCACTCCGTGGAGCATGGCGGCTGCCCAAACACCACTGAACCAATACCACGACATTTCCCAGTGTTGGCACACCGTTGTCGTGCCGGCCAACTGGGCTCGCTTTGAAAGCCACAGAATAAGCATTACAGTAAGCCAGTCGATCACAACAAGGGAAACCTAATGATGATCGCGAACATCATAAATGCGGCTGGTTGACGACTCATGATTTCGAGGCGACGAGGCAATAGTCGACAGGCACAACCAATAGATTTCGTCAAGTATGGCGGCAAGACAGCACGTGGAATGTACGACTATCGTTTGTCCATGAAGCAGCCAGGCAACTCAGAATCAGTTATTAGACATTGAGTCAATTATCGTCTCAAGATGCTTCCTCTTCACCTGGAGAACGGGCGCCAGACCAGCTCCGGGGTAAGCTATTGGAAGCATCTGGGACTTCTACACGCAGCCACAGCGACCGATCAAACAAGGATAGAAGGAGAGTCGAGCTAGGAACGGTTCTGACAACCAAAAGAGGAAATCGCTCTCCGAAAGCCGATGCAGCGCGGCGGCCGGCATGGCACGCTTGAGAACCCAAGGTTAGTAGGAAAACACCCTATCTCGGCCGGGCGCCTGTAATTCCCGGCGCCGGAACTCAACTTGAGCTGGGTTTGGGGCTAAGGTCACCATGCACGAACACTACTGTTCATGTATCGCCTTGTTCGGCGAACTCAATGCACGATCCATTGTGATGGAAGAGGGTAAATTTCGGAGCGGAAAGGGCACGACCTTGTCGAGAGACAGAATGCAACTGTCTTCGATGCCATCGACACAGGCAAATGAGACCCGACCCCACGAACGCCATGCTCAGGGTTGGGAACAGGGTTGCTTGTACGTACATGTACGTGTATACATCGGCCAGCCTATCGACCGTTTGACCACGGGGCGATCCACGAGCATCCTGGCGCAGGGCCAAGCATTCTAGCACGCACACTCGTGGATCTAACTCACACCCACCAGGAGGGTACCTAGATGCGCACCTCGGTATCCCACACACCCCTGGATCCAAGACCCAAGACAGACATGCAAACCGTCCCATCCCCTGCTCAAGATCACCATGAGTCGTCACAGCATTTCCTGCTCAATGGGTGGGGACGTCACTGCCGGGACAAATGTAAACACAAACCTAAGAGGCTAGATCCATCGAGCGGCATCAGGGAACCTCCCGGCAGCATCCCCCAAGCCATTTGCCTTTCTAGCCTTTGCCTTTGCCCTTGCCCTTGCCCTTGCGCCAAACGATGCCCTTCAGTCCCAGGATTTGGTGCACCGGTAGGGCTCCACTCCCAATTTGTGACAGCTGCGCTTGAAAGGGCCTTTTGGAGGGGGGCGTTGACGCATCAAAACGAGTCGACCATCCTCAGATCTGATAGACGGGTCTCCTCCACCCTTTGACAGGTTACTTTCCCGCACCAGAGACTTACTTAAGTTCCCAAGTTCCCCGACTACTCGCATTTAGCAAGAGCTTCTAAGAACCTCTTCACACCGAACACGACTTTGAATCCTCAATAGGACCTTATTAATCACTGCCAGTGTCTTTTCCTCATTCGCCTTCTAATACACGATCCGTTCCTGGCACGGTACCACTTTACTCGTAATACGCTCACCGGTTTTGACTACTTCGACTACATCCACTAGCAAAGCCTGATTAATCCCGAGACATCTCGTCAATGCATACAGCAACTGCATCTTTCATGTCCAGCCAATACACTCCTCAACAAGAAACGCACTTCATCCCTCGACATATCCCGCACCCGCCCCCATCGCCCCCAATGGAGGAATACAAGTGCTCTCTGCCTTCCATTTCAAATCTGCTGGGTTTGGCTGATGCCGGCTCGCCCACGAGCGAATCGTCGCCTACCTCGCGGCAACACTCCCCCCGCTTTGAAGGTTAGTGGCTCTGTCAGAGTTGATTACCAAAAGACTGGTTCACTTACAATCTCATAGTTGCTCCTTCACGTAGCCGAGCTGGATCAGAATGGGCCAAGTCATCGCAACGCGGACTACCCCCTACCCCACCTATGAGCACAGATGCTTCGTTCGAAAGCTTCAGTTCTCCCCCGAGAAAAGCTTCCAGTCAAACGTATCCAGGTTCAGCTCCAAGAGCTTACTATTACGAGACCACGCCACCGTTAGAAGCCGATGTACAGCGTCAGGCACCTGCTACGGCTATTCCTCGAGCAACACCTCCCGCCCCGGCTCCCTATGCTCAACAGCATCATCCCGCAACCTACGCCAACCCACCACCAGCAGGCGCTTATTACCCGGCGGCACAGGCGCCTCCTGCCATCCAGCCTCAGGAGATGAGCCCCTACTATCAACGCCCTCTCCCTCAGGCGTACCCCCCTCCGGTGACCATGCCGGTACCTGCTCCATCTGGGGCCAACCCCTGGCAACACCATCATTATCTCAACCCAACGGGTGCGGCGGCATTCCCACAGAGCCAGGATCGATACATATGCCCGACCTGCAACAAGGCATTTAGCCGACCCAGCAGTCTTCGGATTCACAGCCACTCTCACACTGGAGAGAAGCCATTCAAGTGCCCTCACGCCGGGTGTGGCAAAGCTTTCAGCGTGCGCAGCAACATGAAGCGTCACGAAAGGGGCTGCCATAGCTTTGACTTTAACGGATCGGTCATTCGAGGCTGAGGGATATACCGCCAATACGACGAGATGCTTATGTGAGGAGGGACGAATTCTACAGAATTCTTGAGACAATATTCCTATAGGACGAGTATTTCTGTTATGATCAGAATGGATCCGGTCTACGACAGGTTATGAGGAGCCTGGCAAGACCCGTGTATGAGGATTTATGGATCGGCGTCGCAGTCAATTGCAGAAAAGTGGGAGGGAAGGAAAAGCTACATTCGCTTCACGACAATGGTCTGTATTACTGGAAGTTTGGTGTATCATGTTTTTTTTTTCTTATTGTCATATGGCGGAACTTGTCGATTTCTTTTTGGGAGGAGCTATGGTCATTTTAGACGGCGCAGAGTTGGTAACTGGCTTGAGAACCTAGCGAAGCATCCTGTATGGCGTTTAGGCTATTAGTAGTTTATTTCTTTTGGGACACGATCGGCTGAATGGAGTCGAGAGAGGGACATGGCTAAGGGCCAAGATGTCCAAGGGAACAGAGGCCACAGAGCCTCGGAATAGATCAAAATATTCTGAACACACAGCACTTGATGATACTTGACTAGGCGTGACTTGAACTGCACAGCAATGTACACCCATGCAGCATCAATGGCAGATGAGGCAGTAGCTCGGTGTAATGATGTGCCGACAATTCTATTGTTCAAGTGTAGATTTACGTGGTCAGAGGGAGATGTATGTATCGGAGAGGTAAGATGCAACAGGCACCAACGAGATGGAATCGACTGATATACAAGGGAGGGGGAAAGAGGAAGGACAAATGACGATGTAATTTCTGCAATGCATCTGCAATGCTAATGCTTGTCTTGGTTGTCATGATCAACCAAACCAGGGTTAAGTTGTCGTTGGTTTGGGATTGAGACACCACGAGATGAGTGGAGCCTGATTGGCTAGGCGGAAATGCTGACCGCTGAGGTGATAACCAAAAGATTCGCTGTGAATTCGAGATGCAACTAACTAAGGTACCTACCTACTAAATGTCTACGAGTTGGAGGGTATCACGTGTGACGTCGTTGACTTGAGAAGGAAGTTGATAGGTATCCGTGGAACGAGTTAGATCCATTGTTCATCGTATAACTGTCCAACCCAGTTCTTCTAAGAAGGTTTAGACAAAGTCGGATCCGGAGTAGAGTGTCAAAAGTGCCCTGAGATATTGGGTCCTTTGTCCTTTGTCCTCTATCCTCTGTTCTAACAATAGGAGATACCTTAGGTAGGTCGGCGCAACAGAGAGTAGAAGGTGGTAGGGGTAAACCTGGGGTTTGTCAAGGCTGGGCGGACCGGTTCGGGTTGTTACTCCGCCTGCCTCGTGTCTTTTTTTCGGTCAATGTCTAGGACAGGGATTAGGACTGGGACTGGGACTGGGACATGGGCTTGAATGATCGACTGGCTGGATCATTGACAGGGCACGGGAATGGCATGGCATGGTATGGTGCAGGAAGCAAGCAACCGAGGGAGATGATAATAATAATTATAATAATAATAATAGGGATAGGGATCTTCAAAAACGCAAACTAAATGCCAGAGAGCCATCCAGCCCGCCCTGAGACAAAAGCCGGCTGATGCTTGCACTAGCATCGGAGTAAATAACTTGCGACGGTATTACTAAGGGACTGTCATTGACTTGAATAAGGGGGCTACGAAAAGGATTCCTAACAAAGCATGGCGTAGATCTGCTAGCGGTGGTGCTACTGTCAACAAGGTCATCCAGACGGGCGGCACAGATCAGAGAAGGGACCATGGGCAAGATGGTCGACGGGCGTTTTTTTCTGGCTGGGGGAGGCTGAATGCGAACGTGATGCGGCCTGTTAATCGATGGTTGACGATAGCCTCAATGCTGTTGTATGCACGTCCATGTCCATGGATGTCACCGATAGAAGAATACGGCAAGCCCGGAATTAATTAGATGCACGAGCTTCTGCAGAATATCGGTCAAGAAATCATAGAGGAAAAGAAGAAGGAAACTTGTATAGGTACTATAACTCTCTCAGGGTTCCCTTGTGCAATGCTGACGACATGAAAATCCAACGTTTAATGCCTATTGTTTTAAAGGGGGATCCCATCAATACCACGTTTTTCTTCCCCTGGGAAGCGGGGAGCTGGCAGGGAATGGGGGGAAGTGAAAGCGCTGGGCTGGAAAAGAAAAGGATGTCAGTTGGAAAGATGTCGTCCCAGGATGATGCTTGTTAGAGGACCAGAGCAATGGGATGAGTGAGATCTGAAGAGAAACGCACAGAGGAAATTGATGATGCGCTACAGATATACATGACGGTACGGGGATATAGGTGGGTGCTCATGTGGAATCCCAAGTATCTTTCATGTATTTAACCCTTCCCGACGGTGAGGAATTAAAAGGCCCAGACGTTTGATGATGCGCTCACTCCCGCCCGTCAAAACCCGGCTCCGAGGGCGCTCCCAGAGAGATCCCAGGGGAGAGGACGCTATACCAAAGCAGGCCAGAAGGGCCAAAGGACCGTCAACCCCCCTCCCCACTCCCTCACTTGGGAGATCCCATGCT